>JARKHS020013088.1:0-26959 GCA_030143305.2 Amblyomma americanum | reverse complement strand
TGGGACTGCCCGGCGCTGAAGCCGACGAGAGTGGGACTCTCACCGGACAATAATAATAATAATTGGTTTTAGGGGAAAGGAAATGGCGCAGTATCTGTCTCATATATCGTTGGACACCTGAACCGCGCCGTAAGGGAAGGGATAAAGGAGGGAGTGAAAGAAGAAAGGAACAGATAGGTGCCGTAGTGGAGGACTCCGGAATAATTTCGACCACCTGGGGATCTTTAACGTGCACTGACATCGCACAGCACACGGGCGCCTTAGCGTTTTTCCTCCATAAAAACGCAGCCGCCGCGGTCGGGTTCGAACCCGGGAACTCCGGATCAGTAGTCGAGCGCCCTAACCACTGAGCCACCGCGGCGGGTATCACCGGACAATCCGGATTCATTTATTGCATGGACACAGGGTCCATATCATCGTTCACTTCTTGATTTCATAAGATCAGCTCAACTTTTTTCATTTATTTAAGCATCTTACTCATCTTTCACTTCATAGTTTTTATGCCCTGAGGCAATAAACATCGCTTCAAAAAAAAAAAAAAACACCCCTGCGCGTCATAAGGTGGTTGCAGACTACATTTTTTTCCCTTTTTTTTTTTTTGGTCAGGCGGAACCGAGCTTGTGGCTCGTACTGTTCTTGGACAACCACGGGAGATAGGCGGTTTTACCTTTCCAACTTTGTACATTACGTCCTCGTTGTTAGCTTTGAAGTGCATTTTGCGTATCCTGCTAGGGGACGCGTCTCCGGCGCGAACCCCAGCGCAGTACTTTTTGGGCCCTTCTTAACGCTTTTTGAATCCCTCTGCCCCTGTTCATGGAGCTCAATCAGAGCAGCCTACCACTTTCTATGCTACGTCAGTGGCCTTTTAAAGACATGTAAGCGCAGCAGCACCTGATGTTAACATCGTTGTAGACCGTGTGGTGGACATTACGGGCTCGCTGTTGTTGCCTGTTGTGTCGGCGGCTCGCCGCTCACCGATGCGCCGCGCTCAATGGGCGCGCATAGCGTCGATGCCTCTACCAGACCATCTACGCGACTTTGTTTGGAAACTTGGCTGGGCAGTGTTGCCTACTGGTGATCGGCTAGAGCGGTGGGGTGTTTTACGCTCCAGTACTTGTCAGAACTGCCCGCTTCTGGAATCTAGTCGCCACGCTACAGTCACCTGCGTGGTAGCGTGTCTTTTGGCGCACGGTTCATGCGGGATTCCGTGGGAAGGGCATTTCGAGCTTAGTCTCTCGCGGCCGTTTTGCTCGCCTGTTAATTGTTGCGGGTCTTTTTAGATTATGGCGCAATCGATGCACCGCGGTCGCTGGTGGCTTTCGACGCCGCGCTGTGTGGCCAATACTTGGTCTTCTTCGAAGGGAGCTCATCAGCTTCTTGTCAGAGGAACTCTTTCTTTTTTCTTGGGAGAGGAAGAGTTCCTCCGGCAGTGGTCGTGCTTATTCATTTCTGTTCACAACGATCGTCTTGTTCTGGTCTTTAGACCAAACTGGCGCTAAAGTTTTTTTTTTCCGTGTCAGATTCTTGCTGTTTCACTCTTCTGTGAATACGCATGCTATGCCGTCTTAAATCACTCACAAGCAATTCCTGTTAGTTGCTCAAAGCTGCTTGTGCTACCTCTTTAATTGGCTGGCCTTACATACTTAGAGTCATGTCTACTTGTGAATACCAATGCATCCGGTAACCTTGGCATGTGTACATATATATGTAAATAAAATTTTCTTTTCCAATCAGGTAGCACCGAACATTAAAATAGCGTTATAAAAATGTTATGCAAGTTGCATGTTATGCATGTTATACATGTTCCATTGTAATGTTACAATAACGTTATAAATTAACATTTAACATTGTGTGTTATACAAAAACACGCTATTTTACCGCTCTAAAGAAACATTGTTTTAATATAGTCTTCGAAATGTTATTAAAATGTTAGAGTCATAACTATACAGAACAACATTCAAATATATTTCGAGCACTGATTTCCAGAACCTTTCTCGCTGTTTTTACAGTAAATATGTTTTTCAACTAGCAGTAATTTGAAACCATATCTCTTAGCTTGTACTCACCATAGATTGCGTGCACAGCCCCATTATTTTGTCAGAAAACTTTGGTTATTAGCCGTTCGCCACTATAATTCATGGGACACCCCTTAGTAATCGGTATATAAGCTTGACTACATGATATCCGCTCGGAGTTGAGTGAATACAAGTGTCATGCTGTGCTCTGTTGTGGAACTGAAGTGTCTCCCTCATTGCGCTGTTTCTTGCAAAGCGTTGTAAGTTGTGTGCCAGCACAACCGGCGTGCCTGCATGCTTGTGCAGGGCTGCTTCACCATTTTCGAGAATGTTACATTTATGCTGTTTACATGTTTTATTAAAGTTCGGACAAGGTATAACGTTTATATGTAACGTTACAATTAGATAAGAAAAAAGAGGACATAAAGCACATTGAAATAACATTTGACCATGACAAAAATGTAACATTATCGTAACGTTTCGAAGATACCAGGGCAGATACCTGATTGTAACGTTACAATTAGATTAGAAAAAAGAGGACATAAAGCACATTGAAATAACATTTGACCATGACAAAAATGTAACATTATCGTAACGTTTCGATGCTACCAGGGCAGATACCTGATTCAATATCTGCTGCGGGTCCTTGGACCCATGATATTAAACTTATTTTTGGAATATGGCGGAGTGCTTAGCTTGAAGCACTCGGGCATGGGCCGGCCCGGTATTTTACTGCCTGCGGGATAGGCCCGGGGCATATTAGCGCAAGCCTTTTCTGTTTACCTTTGCTCTCCTATCCTTTCTCTCCTACTTTCAGCACGCGGCAGCGAGCGTGGTTCGGCTTGAGCCATTAGGCAGGCCCATGCAGTTTCCTTTTCTTTTTGTAGCGAGAGCTGCACTGGACTACCAGTCGAGCATTTCGTGGTACATGGGAGAGATCAGTTGTGCGCATGCGCCTTTACCATGGCAACCGAAGAGGAGCAAAGTGCGGCGTGCGCTTCGCCGTTGCCGCGGCCGTCAAAGCCGTCAACGTCAAAGCCGAGCGTGACGTCACGCGGATGAGTAGTTGCGCGCATGCGCCGATTCCATGGTAACCAGAGAGACCCCACAGCTGCGCCGCGTTCTTTGTCGCCGCCTCGCCGCACGCCGCTCTATCAACCGAACCCCGCGTCGCATGCACAGGATTGCTTATAAAAAGCGGAGATGTAGTGGGAGTCTGTATCACAACGGTTGACAAGCATGCAGAGAAGGAGAGTCCAGCCGCTGGTAAACGGCGGTATAGACAAGAGAAGATTAACTCTTCCGACACTGAGATTGTCGCCTGGCAGTTGGCTTGAACCAAATAACACTGGAATCTGTGTGTACGTGAAAAAGGTATCACCGCTGTCAGGCATCTTCCTTCGATCGCGGTGAATAATGGTGAAGCCTGCTGTGTTCGGCTTCTGGAAAGCGGCATTATCACCCAAGGAGTCTACGTGGCACTGGGAACATCTGTCAAGCAGACGATTAATATGGTTGCCACGTGTATACCACGCAGTTGTGTGTGACTTTGAGTGATTTCAACAGGAAAGAGAACTCTCTTAGTGTACGAAAGAAAAGTTTGACTTTAATTTAGCTTCAGACCTTCACGTCCAGACTACACAAAGGGGAACTACTATAGAGCTTGCATACTAAAGAGGCTCTACCAAATCCAAATACTGTATCGACAAAATTGAGACCGCTGCATGCTACCTCACAGATAATCGGGTAGTCTTCGTCTCTGTCAAGAAAAATGAATAAAAGATGTGTATACCCAATGTCTCTCATTGCTAAAAATCCAGTGGTCACAACAAGCTCAGCCAGGGAAGCGTACCTCTCGCTACGTATATCCTGGCAGAGCCGAGCTAATCCACTGCCAATTTTTTCCCCATCAGCAACAGCAAGTTTAACGGAAGAATTGTAAAAGTGCTAGTGGCTTGTCTTTCGCGTAAGTTGCTGGTAATTTTATGCAATCCCTATAACAAATCTGAGGGAGGATTAATGGAACAATTATAAAAGTGCTTAAAAAGTGTTATGGAATCGTACAGTGCGTTTGGGTGTATGATGAAAGTTCGCTTGCGTAGTTTTAAAGCGAAGGTCTTTCTTCATAGGTGGCAGTAAGTACAGGGCCAGTCGGCAGAGCGCGCGTGTCCGCCTCAACTGTGCAATATGTTTCATTCAATTATGTATTAGCGTAATTGAATAGCTAAGCAGCAAAAATAATAGGATAATTATTAACCGGACGAAACAGTTAGGTGAATTAGTTAATTACTTTACTAAATAATCGAATTGATGAATAAGTTCATTGCAGCCGCGATGGCTCAGTGGTTATGGCGTTCGGTTGCTGACACGAAAAACGCGGGCTCGACCCCGCCACGGCGGTCGAATTTCGATGGAGGCGATATTCTAGAGGCCCGTGTACTTTGCGGTGTCAGTGCACGTTAAAGAACCCCAGGTGGTTGAAATTTCCGGAGCGATTCACTAGTGTCCCTCGTAGCCTGAGTCGCTTTGGGACGTTAAACCCCCATAAATGAAATGAAATCAGTTCAATGTCGAATTAAATTCCGTTAGATTTAAATAGGTCAGCAAAATTATTCGCTAAATGGGTATTCAATTAATTACCGAATTATTTAGTTAGAGAATGCCTTCACAGATTGATCACCAATTCAATCCAATTGATTACTGAATTAGAACATCTTGCCAAGATTACTTCTAGTCGTCTGAAGACAGAGCCGGACGCCGTATGGGTGGACGCTGTCTGCACGGGTGACGAAGCAACCGCATCCGTGGTGGACTCCTCTTCATCCGCCCTCGTCACACTACCTCTCTCCCCAAACAGCGCCCCAGAGTCTGCAGAGGAAACCGCCATCGCAATTGCCATCACCCGCACGGAAGCCCGGTACATTTTAACAGTCTCTAAAACTGCAATTATAAATTTTGCGCGAGGCCGAGTCCACGTCCATGCTTTTGGCATACTGGGCTCACCTGATGCACCCCCACCCCGCCATGTTGCGCTTATATGGGTGCTTGCGCACTCCGGGAATTCCGAAAACGAGGTCGCCAACCTTTTTAGCTCGAGGTTCTTTAAACCGGGCTCAGGTGGCCTCGGATCGGGGATTCGTGTGGGAGCGAATGCACTCGTTCAGCGAGATGACGCAGGCCTACAGAGCCTCGCGACAGCTCTACCCGCCCTACCCCTCTCTAGATAACAAACACGAAACACTGGCGCAAACTACAGACACGCGCACTCCACTCACCCCTGACCCTAGCCCTCTATCACCCTTCCTTACCCACTCCTGCCTGCACCATGTGCCCAGAACCCTTCGCCCCTTCCCTCCACATCCTCTCCCTCTGCCCGGCGGACCCTCCCCCGCGCGGCCTAGAGGACCTCAAGACCTGGGAGGACTGGGAGACCCTGCTGCGCTCGGAGGACCCGGCCGTGTTATGTACCTTAGGGACATAAACACATGAGTGCAGTGGGGTCGTGCGGGGACCCATCAATTCCTCTCCACCAATAATATCTTTCTCTCTCTCTCAACCATGCAAGCTCACGAAAAAAAAGAAAAATGGAGGACGCTTAAGCTTCGCCTTTAAGAGTGGAACGTGACTGTCAGGGAGTCCACGGAACGCCATCGCCCATTCGGCGCGACGCCTTGCCCGTTAGGCAAATCGCTCTTTTATGTACGCTGAAACGGACGCGCGGAGCGGCCACATAGAAGCGCTGCCAGGCGCCTTGCCGAAACGCGCGGGACTCAAGTTGCAGTCGTAGCTCGTCGGCATATCGTTCTCGACAAACCCGATGCCACGAACGCCAGCATAGCTTCCGCGCCGAACGAACGGGCAGCAAGCCGCAAGCTTCGTGGTGAACGCGCTTTGGATGTGCGCTGCGTTGTTCGGCGCTCACTGCGTCACTCCTGCGTGCCCGCACGGCTCCACAGCGCCCGAACGAGATGGACGAGGATCATAGTGGTCGTCGTCAAGCTAGGGCGGAAGCCTTAGAGCGCCACTATGGCAACAAACATGGTGTCTCTTACGTAGATGTAGCTGGGCCGACCCACGGGGGGTGGTACACGGTCGCGGTCATACATCAAGAAATACAGGTGGATGGGCTCTCCTTTCGAGCCCCGGGCACAACACAAGCTGAAAAGGTTGCCATCGCCCTAGCTGCTTCTGATTAAATATCCAAACACATAATAACAGACTCGCGTTTGGCATGTCGCAGTTATGAGGCTGGCTGCATAACTCCGCTAGCTGAACGAATACTAAGGAACTGCAGCCGGGATACCGATACTACTCCCCGCTGCCTGGTTTTGGACTCCGGGCCCTCAGGGCCTAGCAGGAAACGAAGTTGCAGACGCGGCGGCCTGAGCACTCATGCACCGGGCGTTCCCATTGGCTGCTGAGCACCTGGAACCAGAAGGTAGCTGCTTACTCTCCTTTAAAGCTATCACATCCTATTATAAGAATAGGCATCGCCTCAACCCGGCCCCTGCGAAGGGACTGGGGAAAGCAAACAAATGCGTTCTACTCCAGTTATTCACGAACACAATGCTGTGCCCGGCAGTACTAAAACACTTCGATCCCGCGTTCACTGGCAGGTGCAAATACTGCGGGGAGGTGGCTGACACCTACCACATGGTTTGGGCTTGCAAGCGTAACTCAGCTCTCTCCCCCCACCCCAACCCTACCAGAGAGGAATGAGAGGCGGCCCTGCTTGGCTGTTCGGACCTTCAGGCCCAAAGGCTTTGGTCAAGAGGGCTAAGCTGGCGGCTTCAACCAGTGGGGTCCCGGAATAAGGACTGCACCCATTGCGGGGCTCTTTAAAGAGCCTCACCTCTTTTATTCAGTAAAGGCTTTTCACCACCACCACCACCCGAACGAGACGAGCGGGAGGCGCTGCCGTCGCGCGCTATCTGTTGGGGCAGTGGCGTACATTGCGAGGAGGAGGAGGGATTTTAAAGCGAAAGCTTTACTACGCCAGCCAGCGAGCTATTTCGGCTCGTCGCGCACTTCAGTCGTATGCCGTGTGCCGTGGCCGATGAAAGACCTTGAGCCGCCGTTGCCTAGCAACGCCGCAGTCGCGTTACAACAGATGGCGCCGCCGTGCCGTCACCGCTAGGGTGCCTCGATGCCAGCATCGATGGTGCTGGCATAATACATATATACATAATACATACATAATGGTGGTGGCGCTGGCACCGAGGCACCCTATTCGCCGCTCGCTTCACCAGATGTGCTCCGCTGGAGTAGAGAGAGAGGAGGTGTCTCGCGGGGGGCATATATATATATATATATATATATATATATATATATATATATATATATATATATATATATATATATATATATATATATATATATGCGTTTCGCCTCGATGCATTGTAGCGAGAGAACAGAAAGTTTCAGCGATGGCGCATGCTATGGCTCATACTTAATACCTGATTTAATACCTGCAGCGGGTCCTTGGACCTAAGATATTAAACTTATTTTTGGAATATGGCGGAGTGCTTGGTTTGAAGCACTCTGGCACGGGTCGGCCCGGTATTGCACTGCCTCCGGGATCGGCCCGGGCATATTAGCGCGGCGCGTCTTTTCTTTCACTCTTTGCTCTCCTATTCTTTACCCCTCCTACTTTCAGCACGCGGCAGCGAGCGTGGCTCGGCTTGAGCCAGTAGGCAGGCCCGTGCACTTTCTTTCTTCCTTCTTCCTCTCAGAAACATCAACATCAGTGTACTGTAGTTATCGTTAGCGCGAAAGAGAGGCAACAACGAAAGAACGAAGCGAGGAACGGACAACGCGCTCAAGAGACGCCAGAAGAACGTGCCGCCCGACTCGAGAAGCGTCGTAACGAAGATGCGGCTAGAAGTCGTGCCAAGTCCCGGAGTGACTCTTCAACTGCGGAAGAGACCGGTTTGAGCTCGAGAGCGTCGGAATGAGACGCTGCGTAGATGACGTGCCGAGGAAACGAAGCTTTCGCAATTCAACTAGGGTTAACCAGAGCTAAACCAAAGCCAATTTTTTTTTCGCTCACGGCCGACGCCAACGACACCCGCTTTTCTGCGACACGGGGCCCTTAACGCTGTCGCGTTAAAATTGAAGGGCGCTTAAGCTTCGCCTCTAAGCGGAACGCGACAGCATTATCGGGTCCCGATCGCATTGTGTTCTCATTAGCCTCGCATGCTCTTGAGCCGCACAGCGACCTACCTCTCAGACACACCACTAGTATACCGGGTTCGAACACGACCGCGGCGGCCGCGTTTCGATGGAGGAGAAACGCTGAGGCGTCCGTGTGCTATACGATGTCAGTGCACATTAAAGATCCCCAGGTGGTCGAAATTATTCCGGCGCCCTCCACTACGGCACCTCTTCTTCCTTTCTTCTTTCACTCCCTCTTTTATCCCTTCCCTTACGGGGTGCGGTTCAGGTGTCAGCAGTTCCGTGAGGCAAATATTGCGCCATTTCCTTTTCCCAAAAACCAATTTACCCATTTTCACTCACCCGCCGCGGTGGCTCAGTGGTTAGAACGTTCGGCTACTGATCCGGAGTTCCCGGGTTCAAACCCGACCGCGGCGGCTGCGTTTTTAGGGAGGCAAAACGCTAAGGCGCCCGTGTGCATTTCGATGTCAGTATACGTTAAAGATTCCCAGGTGGTCGAACTTATTCCGAAGCCCTCCACTACGCCACTATCTTCTTTTCTTCTTTCACTCACTCCTTTATCCCTTCTCTTACGGCGTGGGTGACGGTGTCCAACGATATATGAGATAGATACTGCGCCATTTCCTTTCCCCCAAAACCAATTATTATTATTATTATTAATTTTCACTCAGCCCAACTTAACACACCTAGCCCAAGGAAAGATGCAGTAACTGTTTCACATATGGGTGGACACCTTAATCACGCCGTGATGGAAGGGAGGAAGTTGGCAGTGAAAAACATAGAAAGGAAGGCCGTAATGTCTGCATTTCTGTTGACGTCGCATTCGTTGACCACAACAGTAGACAGACGCACGCATCGCGGGCGCTCGGATCGTACGGGTTTCATTACATCGCAATGGTTTACACCTGCACAAATCGTGATGCTCACAGATCCGGTCGCCGCTGCCAGCCCGCCTTCTGCCCGCCTTAAGCCGGGAGAGGTCGCGAAGGGTTGCACCCACGTTGCCGCCCGCAGGGGCGAAGCCGTCGTGTTATCACCGGGCCATTTGGCGTCTTCAAAGGTTTCGTCTGCCGGTCCTTCAAATTCAAATCAACAACTCCTGTGCGATGTCAGTGCACATTAAAGAAGACCAGGCGACAGAAATTACCGAAGCCCTCCACTACGACGTCCCTCATAGCCTGCAGTCGCTTTAGGACGTAGAGCTCCATAAATCCCAACTCAAACCGAACATGGTCATAACACCACCTATCATAAGTTTCGCACTCAAAATTGAAAATGGCTTTTTTTTTTTGGGGGGGGGGGGGAGAAATGGCGCAGTATCTGTCTCACATCTCGGCGGGCACCTGAGCCGCGCCGTAAGGTAAGGGATAAAGGAGGGGCTGAATAAACGGCAGTGGCTTAGCTCGGCTATGCCAGGATATACGTAGCGAGAGGTACGTTTCCCTAGATGAGCTTGTTGTGGTCACTGTCTGTTATGAATGAGAGACATGGGGTATCCGCATCTTTTATTCATTTTGTTTGACAGAGACGAAGACTGCCCGATGATCGGTGAAGTAGCATGCAGCGGTCTCAATTTTGTCGATACAGTATTTGGATTTGGTAGAGCCTCTTTAGTATGCAAGCTCTATAGTAGACGTTCCCCTTTGTGTAGTCTGGACGTGAAGGTCTGAAGCTAAATTAAAGTCAAACTTTTCTTTCGTACACTAAGAGAGTTCTCTTTCCTGTTGAAATCACTCAAAGTCACACAAAACTGCGTGGTATACACGTGGCAACCATAGTAATCGTCTGCTTGACAGATGTTCCCGGTGCCACGTAGACTCCTTGGGTGATAATGCCGCTTTCCAGAAGCCGAACACAGCAGGCTTCATCATTATTCACCGCGGTCGAAGGGAGATGTCTGACAGCGGTGATACCTTTTTCACGTACACACAGATTCCAGTGTTATTTGGTTCAAGCCAACTGCCAGGCGACAATCTCAGGGTCGGAAGAGTTAATCTTCTCTTGTCTATACCGCCGTTTACCAGCGGCTGAACTCTCCTTCTCTGCATGCATGCCAAACATTGTGATACTGTTGCTGCTGCTGCTGCTGCTGCTGGTAGGAAGAAAAGGAAAGTGCACGGGGCCTGCCTACTGGCTCAAGCCGAGCCACGCTCGCTGCCGCGTGCTGAAAGTAGGAGAGGTAAAGGATAGGAGAGCACTACATCTCCGCCTTTTATACGCAATCCTGCGCATGCGATGCGGAGTTCGGGTGATAGAGCGGTGTGCTGCGAGGCGGCGACGAAGAACGCGGCGCAGCTGTGGGGTCTGTCTGGTTACCATGGCATCGGCGCATGCGCACAACTGCACATTCGCGTGACGTCACGCTCGGCTTTGACGGTGGAGCGGGCGCGCGGCCTTTGCTCCTCTCTGGTTGCCATGGTAACGGCGCATGCGCACAACTTTCCTCTCCCATGTACCGCAAAATGCTCGATTGGTAGCAATAATAATAATAATATTATAGCTTTCGCTACAAAAAATTGGCTGTGGTTTAGCTCCAGTTAACCCTAGTTGAAGTGCAAAGCTTCGTTTCCTCGGCACGTCGTCTACGCACCGTCTCATTCCGGCACTCTCGAGAACTCAAAACGGTCTCTTCCGCAGTTGAAGAGTCACTCCGGGACGTGGTACGACTTCTTCTAGCCGCATATTCGTTACAACGCCTCTCGAGTCGTGCGGCGCGCTCATCTGGCGTCTCTTGAGCGCGTTGTCTCTTCCTCACTTCATTCTGTCGTTGTTGCGTCTTTTTCGCGCTCTCAATAACGACTACAATACACTGCTGTGCTGCTGTTCCTGACAGGAAGAAAAGGAAATGAATGAAAAAGGACTGGCCTCCCCCATGTACCGCGAAATGCTCGACTGGTAGTCCAGTGTAGCTCTCGCTACAAAAAGAAAAGGAAACTGCATGGACCTGCTTACTGGCTCAAGCCGAACGACGCTCGCTATCGCGCGCTGAAAGTAGGAGAGTTAAAGGATAGGAGAGCAAAGATAGAAAAAAAAGGCGCGTGCTATTAAGTCCCGGGCCGATCCCGGAGGCAGGGATATACCAGGCCGACCCGTGTCAGAGTGCTCCAAGCACACCGCCATATTCCAAAAATAAGTTTGCGCTGTGTGTGTGCGTGTCTCCTTTCTCGTGTCCCGTGTAAGTGCGCCGTTTTTCGGTAATATCTTGAGTCCAAGGACCCACAGCAGAATACCCTGAGGCGAAGCGCCTTCGAGGCGACACCTCCTCTCCCTCTACCCCAGCGGAGCACACCTGGTTTAGCGAGCGGCGACGGTAGCGGCGTCAACGGCGGCGCCTTCTGTTGGAGCGCTGGCTGCGGCGTTGCTAGGCAACGGCGGCTCAAGGTCGTTCGTCGGCCTCGGCATACGGCATACAGCTGTAGCGCGCGACGAGCCGAAATGGCTCACTGGCTGGCGTAGAAAAGCTTTCGCTTTAAAAGAAAGGAAGAGGTGCCGTAGTGGAGGACACCGGAATAATTTCGACCACCTGGGGATCTTTAACGTGCACTTGCATCGCGCAGCACACGGGGGGCCTTTTGCGTTTCGCCTGCATCGAAACGCGGCCGCCGTGGTCGCATTCGAATCCGGGTACCCGGCTCATTAGCCGAGCGCCCTAACCGCTGAGCCACTTCAAGCTTATCGCATTTACTTTCATCTCTGCAACATATTGGCGCTGCTTTGCCACACCTCATGACAGTCAGTTGAAGTGTTTTATAAAATGGAACGCGGTGTTTATCCGAACCCGTTTAAAAAATCGCATAGTCATTAAACTATCGAGACAGGCAATAAAGAAAAAATTAACTGCGGTTTAGCTACTACGAAACCTGGCCAGAGAGCGAAAGCTGTGGTGTATTGGGCAACTACACGTGGCTTGGAATCTGTACCGTTTCGTACGTTCCATACAGTGGATAGGCAGTGCGCCCACCCTGCCACCTTGGCAGGTGGCAGTTAAATTAATGGCTGATCGCGAGAGGTTGGTCGCTCAATGAAGGCTGCGGCCTATAGCTTCAGTTCCGCGTGTCTCCCACAACATTGTCAGCACTAATGCACGCAGCCCACATTTCTCTCGCCACCGCCATGCACCTAAAAGCGCGAGTGGGGCGTCCACTGTACCCGCCGCGGTGGCTTAGTGGTTAGCGCGCTCGGCTACTGATCCGGAGTTCCCGGGTTCGAACCCGACCGCGGCGGCTGCGTTTTTATGGAGTCGAAACGCTAAGGTGCCCGTGTGATATGCGATGTCAGTGCACGTTAAACATCCCCAGGCGGTCGGAATTATTCCGGAGCCCTCCACTACGGCACCTCTTTCTTCTTTCACTCCCTCCTTTATCCCTTCTTTTACGGCGCGGTTCAGGTGTCCGCCGAAATGTGAGACAGATACTGAGCTATTTCCTTTCCCTAAAACCAATTTTAATTTCATTTTCATATGCTTTTTTGGAGGTTATAGACCTTTGCAGTGACCTCGTCCTGGGCGCCGCCATATTGATCGCTGAGCTGTTGTGTTTACCTGGCGCAAGCGCCCTGAAAGCGGCAAAGCGAGCACTTTTAACCAGTTCGCAGCAGTGGAGGCAAAACGCTAAGGCGCCCGTGTGCTGTGCGATGTCAGTGCACGTTAAAGATCCCCAGGTGGTCGAAATTATCCCGGAGCCCTCCACTACGGCACCTCTTCTTCCTTTCTTCTTTCACTCCCTCCTTTATCCCTTCCCTTACGGTTCAGGTGTGCAACGATATATGAGACAGATACTGCGCCATATTCTTTCCCCAGAAACCAATTATTATTATGGCATCCACTGTCCCACGGAGCCAGGTATGTGCCCTTAATTTCCTCAAAATAAGTAATCTAGAACGCTGTCAACGCCAACGCCAATGAACACATTGCACGACAACGTTCTATAGCTTCAGTGCCGCGCGTTGTCAATGTCAATACATGCAGCGCACATCTGTCACTACCGCCACCTAGCTTAAAGCGCGACTGAGGTGTCCACTGTCCCAGGGGGCCAGTTATGCGTCTTTGCTTTCGAAGCTCCCGCTCGTCATCGGTTTCGGCGCAGCTCCGGAGCGGCTGAAAGTCGCTCAAGGTCAAAGCGGCGTGGTCGGCGAAACTCGCGGAGCATGCCGTAGTAAAGCCTGAGCTTTAAAGAAAAGCCTTTAGTGTGTTCGGCGCGTGCTCGCCTCGCATTCTCAAGGGCCTTGTTCGATTCCTCGTATCTCCACAACGTAATTTATTTGAGAACTGTCGTCTTCGGATATACTCGTATTACGAAGCCGACAGGAAATTTTTTGCGTCACGGTGCCCTTAACGCTACACGTTAAAATACAAATCCTGCACTCACCTCATACTACAAGGAAACCTTCGCTCATCCTTGTGCTCCACTCCAATGGCCTCTGCAATGTCCATGGGGAGAACTGCCAATCTACAAAGTTACTGATGGTATTTTCTTGTCTGATAATTTGTTATTGGTGCATTGCAATTGAGTGACACATAAAATGCGACGTTCTGTTGAAAGTCTTGATTCATACCAGAGGAAACAAACTTAGAAATGAAAGCTATTTTATGGGCACACACATGCTCTCTGCATAAAAAATTCGACGTAGAAACGCCTTGCAGACGTCTGTGAAAGATTTTAAATTTTGCTTAAAAATCACTATTCGTTTTTTTGCGTCTTTGAGACATGCTGTGCTCAGTGAGCGGCGAGGCAGTATACTTTCGGGGACAGCCCAAAATGAGGTGCTGAGACTTCCGATTGTCATACGTTTGTTTCCTGTTATAGATAGTCATTCAATCCCGTGTCTACAATTTGTCTGAGAGATCTGCAAGAAGTCTTGCAAAAAGACTTGTAGCACAAAAAAGTGGGGGAATTAGGTGGGCTAGAAGGGGTCTACAAAGAGTTTCAAGATGCCTAGAAATGCTTTGTAATCATCTGCAAGATGTCTTGCACATCTTGTCAAGACGTCTTATAAATAACTGTCGCACAGTCAGTTGAGATGGCCTGTTCATCTTGGCAAAGAAGATTATATCTGTCTAGTAGATGTGCTGGTTCTCAATGGGCAGGGAGTTCACTGTCGCGCGTGTGGCGCAGGAATCGTAACAGTATGTCCGGGGCATTAAAATATTCCTGCCGTAGGCAGTTATGCATGTGTGTACGTGTTGGTGAAATGTGAATTCAACTTTTTTCTGTTGTCATGTTTCTGAAGGTCACGCTTCTCTGTAGATGTTTGCTGTTTAAACGTAAATATTGCGCTGCAGCTGCATATATAGCTCAAGCCGTAAAACGTACTTGTGAGGAAGCCCTCCAGGCTTCTGAAGCAGAATGTCTTGAAGACAACTTGCTTAAGCGGATTAGTAAGCGTCTTGCGTAGCTGCCGGAGGCGTAAAAATCCTTGCTAAGGCAGCTTCCGGACAACTCGGCTAGATGTCCTCTAGACAAGTATCAAACAGCGTCTTGTAGATATCGTTTGTGCTCTAAGATGTCAATAGATGACCATTACGGACGTTTCAACCATTATCTACAAGATATTCTGTGCTCAGAGGGGTAATGTACTGCGGATTAATTTCGCCCACCTGGGGTTTTTTAAGCGCAGTGAAACTGCACAGAATACGGCACCAAAGTAGTGATTATTTGAGTAACAACTGCAATTCTTCCCTCGGATTGTGTTCACTATTTATCGCAACAGCATGCTTTTTATTTCAAGTATAAGAGTCCGCCCTGTGTAGGGCTGCCAGGTGAAATAAACAGCTTTTCGTTCCGCGGTCGTAGCGATCTGACAAAGGTTGCTCGCACAAAGCACAGTAGCCTGGCAGACGACGCTAGCCCCTGCAGCAGTGTAATGGGCGCATACCTTAACCCTTGCCCTCTTTCCGGTCTGATTCGCTCCGCCGCCGCTGCGCCGGGCGGCCGACGCTCCCGGATATTATTATACGTATGTAGTAAGTACCATTGGGGGCAAAAGTAACAGACCCTCCCTCCAAGTTCCGGCCGGGCCACTCTGCGTGGGGGCGCCACCTGACAAAACATTTTTGATGTCGAGACCGCCGCAGCGGGCCCGTTTCGACACCAGAAGTGCTTTTTCAGGTGGCGCCCTCATGCAGAGCGGCATGAGCCGGAACTTTGAGGGGTCTGCTACTTTTGCCCTCGATGGTACGCACAGCCGTCCACACAGCTGTCTAGAGCGCGCCAAAGGCGCACCGGGGGGTACACTGGCGGAATTTCCGAGTGACTTAGGCTCAAAAAACCTTATAGCACATGAACATTCCCATGTATCGTGTCTAACTCCTCATGTCTTTCAAAGCTATATCGGGCCCAGCAGGCGGCAGTGAATGTCATAAATGCACAAAACAGAGCACAGTTAGACTGCTCTAGACAGATGTGGGGATGACTGTACGTTTTCCCGAAACCGGAAAATGCGCCTAATACTGCTACCGCACTAAAAAAATTGGAGGGAACACTTAAGGGTATGATGCGATAGCGTTAATGGGTTAATGCCCATAGATCCCTGGGAGGCCTCATATCACTCCTGGCTCAGTGAGGCAGCGTTTAAGTGATTTGCCATTGCCCTGCGATGCAGGTGCTGCCACCGGTGGGGCTTGCGCGACCCATTTTGATCTTCCCGGGCAATCTCTTGCAACCAATAATTAATTTAACGGCCAGCTGCCACGGTGGTCAGTTTGCTCACAATTCACTGGGCAGGCTGTGGTGATGCCAAGGTCACGCGATCAAGGTGACCAACCTAAGTTGCTTCTCCGGGGATTTTTCGCTCACAACGCTGACGACGGCAGATTTTCTTTTTTTTTCAGAACGTGAGCTTTAACGCTATCGCTTTAAAAACTGACCGACTACTAGAGCAACTTGATTTTAAGATAAATGGAGGCAGAAAACTTGTACGACGCTTAAATTACCCTTAAGAGTAGTATAATGCGAAGCATTGCCGCTTTGTCGCGCAAGGCCTCTTAACTACCGCGATAAACGAACGGGGATAGTGGAAAATTTCTTAATTGGTGAGGTTGAGGAGAACTTCGGTTTGGGAGCGGAGCCCTTAGCCCTGGCCTCCAATGGTCCTCATGGCCGCCGCAGCCCAGGCAACCAGCTGGCTCTGATCAACCAAGTCGGGTGACCAGAGGGCACGCTCCCAGCCAGCTACATTCGGGACGGGCAGCCGAGGGGCTGCCCGAATGGCCTGGCAGGCCAGGCAATGTGATATAAGTGGCATATTTCTCGCATAGCAGGAAATCGGCGTGGTAGCTGGTATGGGCAAAGGCGGTGGTAACGCGCGACGTTAGTGTAGGTGCCGGTGTGAAGTTGGCAAGGGGAACGGACCCCTTGCGGCAGAGGCGAGGGTGAGCGACGGGGTATTGGGGGCGTTGGCAGCGAAAATGCTCTAGAATCTTGGAGACGATCAGGGTGTGGGGTCGAAAGGAGTGCTGGGTTAGAGGAGGCGGCCGATGGGGAGTTAGCCAGGTAGAAAAGAGTGCGGGTCCAGGCATATGCGCCTGTTGATTTCCCTCCAGAGCCACGTGACCCGGGATCGAGACGAACTTTAGCACTTTATTAAAGAGCGACATACTAAGTTCTCAAAGGATCCTGGGCATGGAGCACCAGGCCACGCTGGCCGTCTGGTTGGTCTGACGCCGACCAGGTATACTCTAGGCAGGAAGGGGAGGAGAAAGGAAGAAGGAAGGTCGGAGGGCTACTGGGCACTGAAGGGGACAACGCTGCGGAATGAAAGACAGGTCTCCGGAATAATTTCGACCACCTGGGGATCTTTACCGTGCTCTGACATCGAACAGCACACGGGCGCCTTTTGCGCTTCGCCTCCGTCGAAACGCGGCCACCGCGGCCGGGTTCGAACGTGGGAGCTCCGGCTCAGTAGACGAGGGTTCTAACCACTGAGCCGCCGTGGCGGGTATCGCAAGCGACGATTGCGCGAACATCTGATGTTGCACGCGGAACAGAGTGAATGCGTCAACGACGATAGGATCCTGACGTGTGAGCTGGCGAACTAACGCTGAAACTGTAATCTCCGATGCCGGTTCAATCGCATGTGATATCAGTGACCACTGCCCTCTATTCATGTTTTATTATCCTCTTGACCACGCTAATACTTGTGCAGATAAAATGGTTACAGTGCAGTGTGTTTCAGATGTGGCAATATCTGCCTTCAGGCATGACATCGAGGCATGTGACTGGTCGTTTTTTCAGGATGCATGCAATGTTAATGACGCATATCAGAAATTTATGCAAGTATTTTTGCAACTTTATAAAAAAACATTTTCCCATCAAAACAATGAAACCACCAAAAAAAGTCCGGAAACCCTGGGTAACCCTTGCTCACGCTAAGATGATTAAAACGAAAAACAGACTTTTTCATATTTTTCTTAGCACTAGAACCAAAGCAGCATTAAGGGAATTTAAGGCTTTCCGAAATAAGCTAGATTCCGAACTACGGAACTCTAAGAAAAATTATCTGGAGAAATTATTTTCCAATGTGAATAAGAAACACCCTGAAGCCGCCTGGAAAGTGGTAAATAATCTACTGGTAAATAATCAGCGCCGTGTCTGTGCACTTGTCACGTCCTTTGTCCCCTGCGCTGCTGAAAAACCATGTCACACCAACTTGCCCAAGCTTCTACAGTATCATAATCTACTAGGCCGGGATAAAAGGAAAGACGCTCTACCTGATTACATTAAACACAATGAACGAGTACTTTCCGGTGTAGAGCTGGCGGATATTTGAAACAAATATTTTGTTAATATAGCTAAGCCAAACAATCCCTCGCTTTCACTGCATAATAAGTCGGCCTCGAATTCTGTTGATAGCCTATTTCTTACTCCCACAGATGAGCTAGAAGTATATACAACATTCATGTCACTAAAAAACAGTAGATCATTGGATATAGACAATTTGCAAATCAAGCCAATAAAAGAAGTAATTCAGATCATTGCTCCAGTACTTAGTTATATCTTTAACCTTGTCATTGACGTTGGCGAATTTCCCAGTGCCATGAAAAGAGCTAGACTGTCGGTGATGTATAAAGGCGGTGATACGAAAGAACCCACAAACTATTGACCTATATCTGTTCTGCCCGTGTTCTCGAAGGGCTTTGAGAAAATTTTATACACGAGATTAAATAACTTTTTCAATAGGATAGGCCTTATTTCGGATGCGCAGTATGATTTCAGAAAGGGAAGGCCAACAGAGTCAGCACTCCTGACGCTAAAAGAACACATTATCCAAAATGTTGAAAACCAACAAATTACCCTTGGGTTGTTTATAGACTTTAGCAAGGCTTTTGACTCTCTTCATCATGATATTTTAACTGGAAAACTCTTAATAAATGGCGTTCGTGGTAAACCTCTTCAGCTATTCAAGCCATATTTGGAAAACAGATCACAATGCGCATGTATTAACAATCGAATGTCATCCCCATCACAGATATTAAATGGCGTCCCGCAAGAGAGCGTGTTAGGTCCTCTTTTATTTAATCTGTTCATTAACGACATAGTTTGTGTCGACACGACAGTTAATTTCGTTATATATGCTGATGATTGCAATATTCTCCTTTCAGGTACCGATGCAAATAATTTAGTGATCAGATGTAATCATTTTCTTGAAAAAATTGGTCATTGGTCACAATCAAATCAGCTTAAAATCAATCCTAAAAAACCAAGGTCATGCTTTTCCAGGCTCGAAATAAAGTATTCGTTTTAGATCAACCAATTAAATTTGATGGACAAGATATAGATGTGGTTGAGCACCACAAGATTCTTGGCGTTACATTCTCCTCATATTTAACATGGGATTTACACGTTGAGAAAATATGTAAGAAGCTTTCCTCTGCAACTGGGGCAATATCACGTACACGCGCTATTCTTCCGGTAAAAATAAAACTTCAAATATATTACGCTTTGTTTGCCTCACAATTAATTACTGCAGCTTGGTGTGGCTAACAACAACTAAACAGAACCTAAACAAAATTCTCGTGCTACAAAAAAGGCTATTCGTCATATATTTTGTCTAGATTATCTATCTTCCACCCTACATTTTTTCCAGCAGTACAAAATTCTTCATGTAAACTACATGTATGAATACAGACTCTTACGCTCACATTAATTTTCACCTGTCAGCTTTCGGTCACATTTAGCAATTACTGGTCCATTGCAGCATCACACTAACATCCTAAACACACGCAGTAAAGACACACGGCTCGTACCCTTTTTCCGCACCGATTACAAGCTCCAGTCTTTACGTCACAATCTTCCGTCCATATTAAACAAATATCAACACATCAAATGTTTAACACCTGTTCAACTGCTACAGCTTTTTTCCAATTTGTAATGCAGTTTTTCGCTACAGTGTTTTCTAGTTATTCTTTCACAGTTTCCTTCCAATTGCTCACGAAGATGCCTTCTCATTATTCATGCGATTTGTGTCAATCTGTAACAAAAAATGCAGTGTTTTTGTACACATTTGCTACTGACCTACTTGTAAGTGTTTCTTATTTTTTGTAAAGCTGAATATTTCATGTTAACCTTTTTTCTCATCATTATTATTAGTATTGTTATTATTTAGTGGTCTCGTCTATGCTGCCTTGTAAGGGTTGCCTGGGCCTCGTCAAGCTGTTTGATTACAGCTTTTAGCCCAGGTGACCCACCAGCCTTTCTGGTAAATAAAGATCAAGTTCAAGTTCAAGTCGAGGTTGTGGCAGTGGCGCCAGGACCAGGATATGAGCGCCTGCGAAGACAAAGGTGCCAGACGCAAGACGAACCATGATAGTGCCACTCGGGCGTTTGAGTTTATTCGCCTCACGCCAACCCGTTGGTTTTGCATGTTAAAAAATGCTGCGAACTTGAGAGGCAGCTGCATGTTTCCCTAACCGCCTCGTCCGTCAGTAACATCATAGCGAATATGGGTTAAGTTTTGAACAGCGCTGAAACTCGCACGTGCATCTTTAATGGTGACCTGATTTTAGAGCGAAAATGCTGAGCCTGAAGGTCATCTGGCTCTTAGATTTGACCTTTAACGGGAGGTGCACATGCAAAATCGCACATGGTAGGTGCTTCGATCTTCTTCATCGACGCCATAGCTACGAGCTTTGCAGTCACGTCTGCCGCTGCGCTGGCTGCTGCTCGGCCGCTCCTCCTCGCCAGTTGTTGCATGTGATGTGTCACGTGATTCAATCTTGCGCTAGGCAGTCACGTACGCCGCTGCGCCGACCGCCGCTATGGATGCTCGCTCTTGCACTTGTGGCACATGATGCATCACGTGATTTGCCCTCGCCGAAACAATTCGCTCTCGCTGAAGTCTTGAAGAAATAGGTTTATGGTTTATGGGGTGGAGGTTTAACGCCCAAAGCGACTCAGGCTATGAGAGACGCCATAGTGAAGGGCTCCGTAAATTTCGACCACCTGGGGTTCTTTAACGTGCACTGCCATCGCACAGTAAGATGAACCAAAGCTAAACCGTATCTAACTAGGCTTAACAGAGCTTTCGCTCTGTATATCCTGGCTCAGGTGAGTTGAGCCACAACCCCTTTTTTATGCTTTCCAACATAAAAGGGGCTCAGATTTTTTCGGGTTTTTCTCTTTGGCTTTATTAAAAATCGTCACGGTTTGTTGCGACGCGTCGCAGTGGCTCATTGACTTTGGCGTTCGGCTACCGATCTCAATGTCGCGGGGTCAAGTCCCGGCCGCGGATGGAGGCGAAATGCAAAAGCACCCGTGCGTTGTGTGATTCGAGTGCGTGTCGTAGAACTCCAGGATGTCTATAAATAAATCAAGGGCCCTCCACTATCGGCGCCCGTCACAACCCACGTATCGCTTCGGGACGTTAATCCACACATACCACCCTCATACATCTTGCTTCAGTGCTCCACTTGTTGAATTTTATAAAAATCAAACCTTAGACCAAAAACGCTCCCTCAGCTGGTGAAAGTTCCCGGGAATTAACAAAGGTCACAGGGTCAAGAACCTCTAATTCCAAGCGCCGCATTTTTTTTACCGCCAAATTCTCGGGCATTTCAGTCTCTCCTCATCCCTCAGCACATTCGCAAATGCATCAAGAAGGCTCTGTATTTGCTTCACTCTCAGCTCGATGACAACTGCTGCTTGTAGGCGGTTGTTTTCAGTCCATCCTGTTAGGAAGGAGCGCAGTCACTCATCGTGTCTTACACCACGCTCGAATGCTCCAACCAATTAAGACACGAGTCGGCTTCCAAATCATATACAAAAAACTAAACAACTTCTAGCGAAGCAGCAGAAGCTATGGGAGCAAGCCGATCGCTTTCACAAGTGTCCTGGTATCACGAGATTGGGAGAAAGCCATATAACATGTTCCTTACTTTATTTATTAAGCCTTCGCGATGGCTCAGTGGTCGTGGGGGTCGGCTGCTGACCCGAAAGACGCGGGTTCGATCCCGGCCGCGGCGGTCGAGTTTTGATCGAGGCGAAATACTAGAGTCCTGTGTACTGCGCGATATAAGTGCATGTTAAAGAACATCAGGTGGTCGAAATTATCCGGAGCCCTTCACTACGGCGTCCTTCATAGCCTGAGTCGCTTTGGGATGTTAAACCTCCATAAACCACAAACCATAGACTTTATTTATTCACTGACACTCTTCCTTACGCAGTTCATCTGTCATGTGCTTCAACTCGATAACTTTTCGGATCAACGTTTTGCGATAGGTGCTGTGGTGTATGCTGTGCTTGTGCTTTGGTTTTCAATGTAAAATTTAAAAGTGCCGCTTTTGTAAGTGCTGTTCAGATTCTATGCTCTTTTTTGTAATTTTCTTTCGTTTTGCTTCGTGGCCAATTGGCCATTTCGACGGTACCGCGGCCACCGCCCGTACCACTTCATCTGTGTCAGCGGGTGGACTTAAAGACGGTCAGGGGCACAGCACAGATAACGTCTCCCGGTATTAATCGCCGGGTGTGCACGGAGCAAATGTTCAAATCCCTCGTCAAATCTGCAACTAATGCAGGCAAGGAGGGCTGTCAGCCATACCGATGAGAAAGGAGTACTGGCTGTATAGAGGGATACATCAAGTTGCTTCACGATACGGCTGGCGGGATGGAAGTCGGAGCTGCATAGGTCAGGCTCCAGGAAATGTAGACGCGAATCAGCAAACGTTTCAGACAAACTGCTGCCCGCAGTATTTATTAAAGGGGCTGTGAAGGGGCTCTAATAAAGTTACGGCATGCATGGGATATTGAAGCACGCCGCTTCACGAATAGTGTCCAGAAAGGATTTTTTAAATGCGCTTTGTAGAAGCTGAGTTATCTGTAGTTAAACTTTGAATTTCAGCGTCTTCGCGCCTTTCCCTCTCCCCTCGTCACTTTTTGCACGCTGGAAGGTAGGCGCTCCTTCGCCGACCCCCTTCTGGGAGCGGAGCTTCCCGACCCGCCGGAGCTAAGCGGCTTATTGGCCGCGGCCACGGTAGCTGCCTGACGTCTGAAAGAATCCGACCAATGGCCACCTCTCACCATGTCTACGCAGATGCGGGGGACGGAGGAGGGCGCGAGCATGAAAAATTCGCCGGGAAGGGCTCGCCTATTTTGACGCGTGATTGTGGGTCGTCTGCTGCGTGTAGAAGAGTATTACTTGGCTCTGGTTTTCACGGCAACACAGTGCACTGATTAAGTGAGTTAATGTGCTCTACTCGGAAGGCGTTTCAGAGCCCCTTTAAGCATGTAAGCGTGTGGTGAATTTCTTTAACGTAGTGCTTAATGGTCGAGAACAGTCGCTTGAAAACTGGATCTTTGCAGGTTCCTTCGCCCCGGTCTATTTATTATCATAACCGAGGCACCTTGTTCCGCGGTGTGCATTATGCATGCTGTCGGACCAGGCTGTCCACGTCCACGTGCTCGGCGAGCTCGTCACCCGTCTGCACAAGGATGACGGCGTTCGTGATGATGGAGCCGGCCATCTGAAAGCGCGCAATTTTGCACCACGTACTCAGTACAGTATTTAGTTTACGTCGCTGTGTGTAAGCTTTAGGGCGCGTGTTTCCAAAACGCCAAAGCCACAGTGCCGGATGGTTGGTAGATAAGCGTAGTGCGTCCCCTTTGAAACGGAGTGGTGGCGGGCGCCACCAAACTGAGAGTTATGTAACTTCAAACCCTTCCTTAATCTCAATCACTGTTATAGGATTAAGCCTCCTTTTACGTACAACTTCCGATTGTTTTCAGGATATACCAATTTTACTCCTGAAAACCTTGTCCCTTGGTTCCTTCCCTGCTTTTAAACGACATATTTTTTGACCGGTTTTGATTGATCTCTGCCGTCGATGCATTCGCGTTACCTTCGTTATTCATGAACCCTAGTGCCTCTACGACGCTGATATGGACTGAAAAAATATCGGAACTGATATTGCGACGCTGCAGCAGAATATGTTCATCTGTCTCTTCACACTTAATTACCACACAGTGTGCATGAATCATTCACCTGGATATGTTTTTCATTAATCATTTTTTCGTTTCATTTCATTTTACTTACACCGCAAATATGTGGACAAGCTCAGGCAAGAAGTGAGCTATTTTCTCTTGAATGACATCCGAGCACCCCTGTACATGGCCATACAGTGAACACAACTACTCATACACTGCTAATTATGGATCAGTAACAAGAGCAAGAAAACACAAATACAAGCACATGATATAAAATTACCCTTCTGCTAGTTCAGAATTAACAAGTTTTAACAGGAACATGGATTTGATGAAACCAAAGCTGCATTTTTCTACCGAAATGTTGCTGGAACAATAGGTATATAAAAATCGCGGCACGGTATAACAGAAGATTTGGCACACAGGTTGAGTTCTAGAACTAGAAACATGCCAAAATACTTGCTGTCGTTGTTGGTAAGTAGGAACATTGGCCCCTAAATCGGCTAGCTGCGAAAACGCATACTGATTTCTATTGACCGATTTCTTGTACCTAACGCTGAATCAATACTCATATGAGTCATGTACCGGGACAATACTGAAACCTCAGAATAGTTCTTGAGTATGGGCATACAAATATGTGCGCTTTCTAAGACACACTGATCTTGCTTGAAAAAAAAAAGAAAGTGACTCCACTTTGATTTCTCTTTTTCCGCTTCTGTATACATCCATAGTCGGCTTCTTTCCCATCGAGTTTACCCACTTCTACCTCTCCGAGTTTACCCTGTACCTCTTTGACTCTGATTTTAACGCTCTTTATTATCCCGTTTTGTACCAAGGCTATT
This sequence comes from Amblyomma americanum, assembly GCA_030143305.2. Classification (NCBI taxonomy): domain Eukaryota; kingdom Metazoa; phylum Arthropoda; class Arachnida; order Ixodida; family Ixodidae; genus Amblyomma; species Amblyomma americanum. The sequence continues at coordinate 2,518 of JARKHS020013088.1, read as the reverse complement.
TACTGGTGACTTTTCTGCCTGTCCTCTTCTACTGTTAGTCAGCGCTGTTTTTATACAAATAGCTAATTACTTCAGCCACTAATCAGGTTTTCGTACATTTACCACGACTGCTATCCGTACAAGATTTCGTTCTGAGTTTCTAGGCTTCGAACGATGTCCATCCCATGTCCCATTGCACTGCCTTAGTGGTTTTGACGTGAGCACCATATGTTAATCTCCGAACTGGTCTCTGGTTTTTATCTAGACACGCTTGCGCCTCTTTGGGCACAAAATAGCATTTCCAAAATTAAGCCCTGACACCTTGACTCCTTTTCAGGTACCTTCAACACTTCATACCTTTTGCATCCTCACAGTGCTTCGTGCTTCATTACCATGTCATCTCTCTTCCCTTTCAGCCAAGTAGACTGCTTCCGCTTTTTTATGCATACAGCCCCGGCCATAACATTGCGGAACATGCTTTGGACACCGAAGTATTTTCACGCCTTACCGAGCAAAATTTACGATGTACTTTATACACAAGTTTGCTCATGCCGCTGGTACGCTCCCGTATGAACCCAAGAAATCTTCATATCTTCTCTACAGAACCCGTGAGAAATTTTTAAACGGCGAAGTGGGCTCCGTAATACTTTGGCTGCACCTGTGTACCCTCCAACCCTGGATATTTTTGTGCCCCTTCATTATGAGGGCCTTTTGAGCGGTAACATTGAATATCATTAAGCGTGATTTATTTATGTTGCTTTTAAAGTATAGGTTGTCGCCTTCACTTCGCCAAATATCCACGAGGCTTTGTAGCTTCGATAATTGGTTTTTCGGGAAATTATTATATGGAAATGGCGCAGTATCTGTCTCATATATCTTTGGACACCTGAACCGCGCCGTAAGGGAAGAGATAAAGGAGGGAGTGAAAGAAGAAAGGAAGAAAGAGGTGCCGTAGTGGAGGGCTCCGGAATAATTTCGACCACCTGGGGGTATTTAGCGTGCACTGACATCGCACAGCACATAGGCGCCTTAGCGTTTTTCCTCCATAAAAACGCAGCCGCCGCGGTCGGGTTCGAACCCGGGAACTCCGGATCAGTAGCCGAGCGCCCTAACCACTGAGCCACCGCGGCGAGTGGCTCAGGGGTTTTCCATCGGCCATACCATGCTGAATACGCCGGTTCTCGTGGTTCAGGTGTCCGCCGATATATGAGACAGCTACTGCGCCATTTCATTTCCCCCAAAACCAATTATTATTATTTGGAGAGAAAAATTGCATGCGATGATTGGGCGAAGAAAGCACTGCTCTTTGCGGAGAAGCGCAGAACTGTTAGCAATGCGACAAAAGAGACTAATTGGTATTGCATTGCTCTGTACACTGAATGCGCTGAGTGGTCACAAGGACGGCACGAGCCAACGACTGTACGTCGCCTTGATCTGAGACCCTGTTCCCACACATTTACACCCAAGAAGAACCGAGCGCCATGACGGGGGAAATCTTGGATCCATTAAGAACCCGGCGGGTACCCATGCGGCATCGGGACCGAGAACCCAGCGCCTCCCTAATGCGAGGCGAATGGTCGGCCACAAGCCAACGCTTCGGTCAAAAAATGGCCACAAGTTGGCTTTTGCCGCACCAGTCGAATGTCAAGTCCTTTGATGGCGGAAGTAATATTTGACCCGTGAACGCAGGGGTTGCACTAGGCGCAGTAGTTGCCTCTTGCCATCCTTGTAACCATTCCGCGCATTAAAGCTACTGTGACATTCCTTGTGTGCTACGAGGATCCACGTTCGACGGCGCGGCGTAGACGGAGACCCGTGACAGCGGCATCATCAATTACCCAGCCATGCTCTTTGAGTGACGACCAGAAAAACCGGACCCGCCGCCCGCCCCGGGGAAACAGGCTTTATCCTCCCCAATTTCCGGTTACATTCCAGGACAAGGGAGCTGTCAGCGGGCCAGAGCGCGCCGTACCACAGCCGACGCTATGCGATACCGCGAAGACGACATTCTTTCCCTCCCCCCCCCTTTGTCGTGGGCTATCGCCGGGAAGGCACCCACAGCTTCCCAGAAGGGCCGCGACGGACACCTGTCATGGCGGACAGGCAGTACTCGCCAAGAATGTGGAAAGACAGGCGCTAGTGAATTAGCTCCGAAGAGAGAGCCTGTGTATACTCTCACTTGAGAGAGAGTGGTGGCGTTTTTGTTGTTTATTTAGTTTGTATTGTTAACAGACTCTGGGTTCGAGGCTAAGCCCAACCCAAAGGGGTGGTCCCCATCTCGCATGTTATTTTGGATTGGAGAATTGATGCTTTGGGCGGGCCACTGGAAATGACCGCCCTTAGTCCTTTGTTAATCAAGTGCTTAAAAGCACATGTAAACGGATGCAGTCCAGTCTGAGCTGGGGCTCCATGCTTAGCATGTAATGTGATGCTACTTAGGCACTAACCTGCCCGGTCGATGAGTAAAGTAGTGCAAAGTTTGTTCTTTTGTAAATTCAGTTCTGCTTTTTCCAGTTTAACTCTCTGTATATGTATGTTG
>JARKHS020013087.1:0-28481 GCA_030143305.2 Amblyomma americanum | reverse complement strand
CGCGCAACAGGCCACCAAAGCAGGTGCATCGGACGTTGGTGGAGACTTAGACGCTTACGTAGATCAGTTGGCAACACAGCCACGCACAGGTGATTGTGTGTAGACTTGACATGTATGAAGATTAGTCTGAAGATGACAAGCTACAGATAACGGAGATGATCATTTATAAACGACCGTCTCACAAAATGGCAATGCCAACCTGCAGATCGTGCGAGTGCTTGGGAACGGCGTTCTCCTGCAACTCCCGTTGCAGCTATGATGGCAAAAAAAAAAAAACTCCGCATAGCATTTGAAACGCCTCTTGGAATACTTTACGAGGAGAGAATCTTCATGATTTCATGCACAAAACTTTCGATAGGCACAATTCAACGGATCTCCGACACGCCTGCAGGTCGTGCGGTGCCCTCTGTGTTTTGAATGCGATCATGTGCAGAGTGCTAAATAGAAATGTTAGACGTAAAACGAGTTGAGTGGAGATGACAGAGCGGATGTCCTAAATCAGAAATGTCGATACTGCCTTGGTAAGAACACCGCTTCTTTCCCGAGATTGTTTTCTTAGGTCTTTCCATAAGATATATGAGCAGGAGCATAGGGGAGTGAAAATTTTACATGGTGGAAGTTGGCTCTGCGAAAACCGTATAATCTGCGGAGTCTAAGAGCTGACTATTATTTGCAATATTTAATTGCCAAAATTGGAAAAAGGAAACCTGTCCCCCACTTCAAGACCGCAGGTATGATTCGAGACGCATCATTGGTACACCAGCTAATTTTAGTCATACTAAAAGAAGGATCACAACTACGCTAAAAGCACCATCGACATAGAGGAAGGAAGGGAGGCCTCAGACGTTGCTGGCACATACCCACTACGGGGGAGTGGCCAAGACACAGGCGGTTAATTGCTGGATACAGGAAACTTTTGGCGGGAAAAGGAGTGGTAATAGTATGTAGTCTGATAGATTGGAAGACGGAAGGACGGGGTCCTGTTAACTTGGAGATCGAGGACGGGACAATGGCTTAATGTGCATAATAGTATACAATGCCTGTAGTGCTTCAATGTCGTACTGACTGACAGCGGGAAAAAGAAATTAGAATGGGAGTCGCTGCGTTTCTTGAAGACAATTTTGCACAGCAGAGCGCACACTCCTGTCGCTTCGTCCAAGCAAAGAAGCGCCAATGGAAATAACAACCGCGGAGGACACAGGCAAGCCCCGTTGATGAAAAGGAATTTGCAAAAGACGCTTCCTCAAATGAGAAAAGCGGCGGCAGAACAGCAGGAAGTGATCTATTGTCTCAGGTTCGGCACAAAAAGGGCACAGTGGGGAAGCCGCCAGGCCAGATCTGTGAAGGTAGAAATTTAGAAGGGGAACCCGGCAACGCAAACACGTGAAAGAGACCTCTAGTCTGCACGAGCGGCAGTCTTTGCTACTCCAAGGACGCAGAACATGCTGATATTCGGGAGCCATAGAGTCTCTCATACACTGTCTAATAACATTTTCACTGTCTAACAACATTTTCTTCCTTTCCTTCTTCTGAGCACCGCATTTTCGTATGTCCCATCCTTTCCGTTGGAAACGGCACTTGGCAAGATTTACTAAGTTGACATCAGTATACTGCGTAATGTTAAACTAGCCAGTATGTTTATCCTGTATCCCATCCTTTCAATATCCTTGCTCCACGAAGGACATCGAGACAATCCTCGGCGCATTTAATGCATCAACTTTCTCGTTATTACCTAGAGGGAAAGCAGGTGGCACTGCACTTCATCCACAATGGCGAGGCGAAGGAATGCCGAGCAAGATGAGGTTCCTTATTTGGATTGGCTGTCGTTGGACATGAAAATGGATTCAGGCATAACAATACGACTATTCTCGGGGCGAACCTCGAAGATCCCGCTCAACACCTGTGCGAAATTTATTGAAGAAGTGAAAAATGAAAAACGCCCCAAAAACGCGTCTGATTCCGATGGCAGAATCCATGTTTTCGTCCGAACACTTGCCAAGACTAATAAGAAACCTCGCCTTCCCGGCATTCCCATTGTAGGCGAAGTGCCGTTTAGGAACTCGCATAGACGGTGGCGCCAGCTTTCCTTGTAGGTAATATTAGCAAACAAAAGAACTATGCATCCAATGTTGAATGGATTAAAGGGATTTCTCCTCCTCCTCTTCCTTCAATGGAAGAAAACTCTCGCTTCACTGTAACCACCAACATAAAGTTACATGGAGTAGTTCCGAGAATAGCGTTATTCATCTTTATTTTCTGCATGTAGTTAATTTTTATCCAAAGATCTAATTATGCTTCTCCACAGGCGCATTTTATTTCCGTTCAGCCTTGGGATAAGAACGCGTGCCACAAAATGAAGTAGCGCGCGTATGGCGAAACCGCGCGCACCGCCCGTTCCCCTGTGTCTCGAGTAGCGAGAACCAGGACCATCTGCACGATGGTAAGCCGCCTGTCCGTTCTCTGAATTCCCAGATTCACGCGTGTCCGTTTGATAGTTGACAGCGCGCCTTCAGGCCTAACACAGCTCAGGACGGAGCTTTAAAACGCAGACAGTCTTTCGAGCCGTAGCAAATTCGTGGACCCATGCTGCGTTCTCATAATTTACCCCGCAGCTCAAGAAGAGCCGCTCCTCCGCCAACGACCGCATCAGGTTGGGCCGTGACGAGGAGGACGATGTGCCCCTTACCCAGACAGGCGTCAGCAATAGTTGCCTGAGGACGAAAAAAGACTCGGCCTCGCGTTCTGCGTTCTCCGTCCATCAGACGCCCCGGAAGAAGAAAGCGAAGCGACGGCCGCAGGGCCAGCATTCACCACCGACCGGGAGCGGGAGCGACACCCGTCTTTACCCTGACCTTGAGCAGTGGCCAGGGTCGGAGAACCAGCGACACTGGTGAGGACATCAACGGCGGCTGGATGACGCGTTACATCACCACAACGGCTGCTTTGTCTACCGATATCCATTCGCGACCCGAGAACAGTAGAGAAAACCGATGCGCAAGACGGATCTGTACGTTTGGTCAGTTCGTTTTCTCACTTAAGTTCATGCAGTTATTACTCGCACACGCCTCTTTTCATTTGTTTATAGCTATAATTGAAGACGTCTGAATTGAGTTTAGCGTGCGTCGTCCAGAGGTCTGAGGTGAATACGGCTAGACTTTTTCGGGCATTTGTAGCACTCTACTAATAGACAGGCCATGTTCCTTACTACTCAAGACATGGCGTCGATATGAACGCCGCACAACGTTCCTCACGGTTGCACTATGGCGGGTCCAATTAGCGTTTCGGCAGCTCTGAGCCATAGCCACGAGTTTTAACATGCAAATGTTCACGCTCTCTATACTGTAAAAGTTCATCATACGCCTAATATGGTCTCTATCTTCTGGAATGTTTCCTATATATTTCCTATATAATTTCCCATATAGGTGTCCAACGATATGTGAGACAGATATTGCGCCATTTCCTTTCCCCAAAAAACCAATTATTATTAAAATTGGTTTTTGGGGAAAGGAAATGGCACAGTATCTGTCTCACATATCAGCGGACACCTGATCCGCGCCGTAAGGGAAGGGATAAAGGAGGAAGTGAAAGAAGAAAGGACGAGGTTCCGTAGTGGAGGACTCCGGAATAATTTCGACCGCCTGGGGATCTTTGACGTGCACTGACATCGCACAGCACACGGGCGCATTTAGCGTTTCGCCTCCATTGTCCATTCCTTTACGGCGCGGTTCAGGCGTTCGACGATAAGTGAGACAGATGCTGCGCCATTTCCTTTCCTCAAAAACGAATTATTATTACCTCCATCGAAACGCGGCCGCCGCGGTCGGGTTCGAACCCGAAAACTCCGGATCAGTAGCCGAGCGCCTTAACTACTAAGCCACCGTGGTGGGTTTGCTGAATTCCAAGCACACATGGGACAACCTTTCTTGTGCCCCTTTCGGAGCTAGGCTATTCCCGTGGCAGATGGGGATCACGAATCGCTGGTTTCAGTGGCACAACGGTGGCAATCGTCGAGACAGGATGGTTCTGTGGAGCAGTCCGGAGTGCTCCGGGGAAATCGGCGGATTTTACCGGAAGCCTGCGTGACGTACTTTCTTTAGCGGCGCGTTCTTTTTTTCAGCGCCTCATTGTCTGTCGTTCCGTTATAGACGACGCGCATTGGAGTCCGCTAGGAACGTTTTGCACTTCTCAGCGGCAAGCGAGGCGACCCAGCTTGCTCGATACGGACGCAAGTAAAATTTAAAAATTGATGTTTAGGAAAGGAAATGGCTCAGTAACATTCTCACAAGTCTCGGCGGACACCCGAACAGCGCCGTAAGGAAGGGAATAAGGAGGGACTAAGAGAAGAAAGGAGAATGAGGTGCCGCAGGGAGAGTTCAGGAATAATTTCGACCACCCGGGGATTTTTAACGTGCACTGACATCTCACAGCACACGGGCGCCTTAGCGTTTCGACTCCATCGAAACGCGGCCGCCGCGGTCGGGTTCGAACCCGGGAACTCCGTATCAGTAGCCGAGCGCTCTAACCACTCAGCCAAGCCACCGCGGCGGGCGGACGCAAGTCTCCCATACGCAGATTTGGGGCGGGTGCTTGGGGTGGGTGCCGGATTCAGGCGCTATGCCGCGGAACAAGGAGAAGGGGGTGATGGAGCGGATAGTGAGTCGATGTCGTAAAAGGCTTCTGGTTAATTTCGATCATCTGAAGTTGTTTAACACGTACACACACTGCACAGCAGACAGGTGTTTTAGCCTTTCGCCTCAACGAAATGCGACCGCAGCGGGCGGAATTCTACTGCACGGATAAGTACTCAGCGGCTGAAAACCATAGTATTGAGCCCACTGCGGCTGGTTGGTAGCCTATCTAACCGCTCTTTGCAACAGAGCGGAGGCTACGAGCCCGAGCAGTTCCAAGCTCCCGAGCAGATCGTACACACTTCTTCGAACCACCGCCGCGCACTCGTAGCGTCCGCGCTACTGAAAGAAGATGTAAAATCAAGACAATGCTACAGTTTCTTTCTGTAAAGCCACTATTAAACCGTGCCATGTTTTTGAAGCCGTTATAAACAGCTCGCGGCTGTCACACCGCAGGTCATCGGCCTGGTACACGCAAGCGTCAGCCGTGGTCGTGGTGCTGGCGGTGATCGCCCTCACCGCCATGACGTTCGCCCTCCGCGACGCGGACATTGCCGAGCCAGAGATCGGAGACTCCGGTCGAATGCTGAGCGAGATCAGCAACGGCGCTGCAGGCGACAATGGGACCAACGCCAACGCCCAGAGTCAGGAGCCTACAGGGCTGGTCGGAGGAGCGGACCACTCCTCCAGGAATGAGAACGGAAGCCGCCCAGAATATCCGGAAGTGATACCGAACAAGTCTGCTTCCGATGACACTGGCAGTGGCAGCAACCAATCTCAACGCACCGCGTACGACGTCCAGGTGGATTCTGGCCAGCCGAACGTACAAGACACGCTCTCATCCTTTTCGCAGCACCGGAGAAAAGAGGGCAGGCGTCAGAAGAAAACGAGAGCGCTCTCTCGTATGAACAGAGAAGAGCTGCTGGAGAGTCGGGACTGGCGTCTCGTTAGGATGAAGTGAGGCCACTTAAGCAGCCACTGCCTGGGCTACGCAAGATTGTAGGGACGGCGATGCAGTGGCAGGTTTTTACTCTTGCAGGGTCAGTTTAGAGCGTTCTGGGCCGCAAGGAATAAATATTAGCTTCAAGATGCGTAAGGAAAGCTTCTCTTGTCATTATACTGTTTTGTTTTCCTAGCTCCTCTAATAATACGCGGCAAATTTATTTCCGATACACTCATGACCTGCGGGCCATGGGGGTATTAGAAATAATATAATATTAAATAAATAAATAAATAAATACCCTCATGCCCACAGGGCCATGAGGGTCAGGGCATGAGGGTCCTTACAAAGAGCTTGACTGTCGGAAGTTGTGTTCGAATAAAGCACAAGCTTATTTTTCTAGGTGCAGCGAAAAAGCGATTTCTATCGAGGTGCTATTGAGTTTTAGTGGGGACCGTCACATAAATTTTGCGACACAAGTAGAGCTTACATTTTTGGTTTGCGAGATTTAGGTTGTTTTACTGACACAGTCTTCGCATTGGTGGAGGAAATAAATATGTTATACGCGAAGCTTATTGCGTAAGCAAGATTCAAAATTTCTTGCTGAACGTATTATAGCCTCTAAGCATTGCTGCTAAAATGTTTAATAGGGCTTTTCTCGCAGTAATACTGATAAAAGCACTTATTAAAAGCACATATAATGTCTACGAGCGGTGAGCTGTGTTTCAATCAAGAGATTCCTACCTATCTTGTTCTATACGTTCCTCCCTCTCTCCCGCTCTAGCAAACAACTTGTGCTCTATGCTTTAGGAAAGCTCCTCAACTCACTTGTTACTTTGGCTTCGACAAGGTGAGGCGAGTGGACGTGCTGGAATGTGCACCCCTGTTTTGTGGCTGCGTTAAGGAAAATCGAGCGAAAGTTGGAGCAGTGCTGTGCACTGAAGGTCTGCGTTAAAATGATCCCCTGCCGAGTACTTCACCCGTCGCGGTGGCTCAGTAGTTAGGGCGCTAGACTAATGATCCGGAGTTCCCGGGTTCGAACCCGACCGCGGCGGCTGCGTTTTTATGGAGGAAAAACGCTAAGGCGCCCGTGTGCTGTGCGATGTCAGTGCACGTTAAAGATCCCCGGGTGGTCGAAATTATTCCGGAGCCCTCCACTACGGCCCCTCTCACTTCCTTTCTTCTTTCATTCCCTCCTTTATCCCTTCCCTTACGGCGCGGTTCAGGTGTCCAACGATATATGAGACAGATATTGCGCCATTTACTTTCCCCAAAAAACCAATTATTATTATTATTATTACCGAGTCCTTCGACATAATGAAGACGGCATCTGGAGACGATGCATCGTGCATGTCACGAGTGTTCCGAGAAAACGTCCACGATTAGCAACAGTCGGCGCATGCGTCGAGGACGATTACGGATGGTAATGTTGGTTCTGTGGTCGTGCTTTAGTGACACTGATCGCCATTTGTGTGTCCTTAAAATCTCATAAGGGTTAAGGATTCTGAAAATGCAAGTTCATAATACTGTCACTGTGATAATGCAAATGCTTAAGGTGTGCTCAAAACTAGTGAATAAAATTTTGAACTTGTAGCAAATGGAGACCCGAAAGACTGTTTCTGCCGAACTGTTGCAACGAGGCCAGAGTTATCCAAACTTACTAACGCAAGACATTACTAAAATCATGGATGTTTTGCAGCAGTGAATGTTCCCAATGGAGGAAGGCGCGGACGTCAAAATTCAACTTGAAATACACGGTGACTGTGTTCTATAACTGCAAGGGAAAAATTCATAATAAATTTATTCTCTCCGGGACAAAGGTAAATACAAGTTTTTACGTGGAAGTCCTCGCGCGTTTGCATCGTGCGTTTGAATTGAGAAATTGCGACATCAAGGGTTATGCACCACCACAAAGGTCCGTCGTGCACGCCGCTCGCCGCCAGGAAGTTTCTGACGACACAAAGCATAACCGCGCTTGTGCAGCCGCCATAAAGCCCCGACCGCTCTCTTTGTGATCTCTGTGCAGGGGTTAAACGCGCGTTCGAAGTACACCGGTACGGCAATGTGGAGGACGTGCAAAGGTTCGCAACGATGGTGCTAAACGAGATACCAGAAAAGGAGTTCCTAGGCGCCTACAAGCAGTGCAAAACTCGCTGGGCTGCCCAAGCTTCTTATTTTGAATAACATTTGGTGTATTGAAAGATTTGTCACAAGCATGTTTTTTTTTATCCCCGGTCTCCTTACTTTGAGGACAGACCCTGTATACGTGTGCAAAGCTTCCGGCTAAGGCACGCCACTCTAATCAGGACGCCGGGCGCAGGCAAAGGCCAATTTGGGGAACCAAATTCGAGTCTATGGCTAAAGCGCCGGCCGTCATATAGAGTATACTTCCCCCAGCCCCAAATCCATTCAGTTATTCACAGGCTGAAAAGAAAACATTTCGACAGAATTGCCTCTGTGGTAGGGTTCGATAACTTATAGTGCACTGCGAGATAGCTTCATCCTAAACTCTCTAATTTAAAAATGTACTTAAGGACGCAAGTCAAGGGCAACCCATCACCCCTGAAGAAAGCCGTGCAGGCTCCGAATCGTCGGGAGTTATAAATTTAATAAGTTTTGGTTGGAGATGTCTTGCAATTTACTATAACTCATTCGGAGGCTATGCAGCTGTTTGTATTTGTTCAGTGCAAGTTGAGTAAGGATGACAAACTAGTTCAGAGGTAATGCCAGTTATCGTATCATCATCACTGTGCTAATAATTTCGCGAAATAGCTACCGCCGGTCACTCGCTCTCGTCAAATGATAAGCAGCCGTAATTTTTAACGCTATACCCTTTAAGGTTCCATTTCATTTCATTTCATTTCATTTCATTTTATTACTCTCAAGGCCGGTCAGGAAAACCAAACTTGAGCGTCTTTTGTGACCGAAAAATACTGATTGGTCGAGATTGTAGGGATGCTAGTGCCCGTGTTAATGGGTTAGTGCCCACATATGCGCAATTGGTCATTCTTTTTTTTACATTCACAAATGCCTGGGAATCATTATACCACTCGTACCGCAGTGGTGCAGCGGTTAAGCGAAGTCCTACTGCCCTGCAATGGGAGGTCATATCGCCGGCGGGGCTTGAACGACCCAGGTTGCCCTTCCCGAGCAACGAATCATTAATTTAACTGCCACCTGCAGCGGTGGGCAGTTTGCTCACAATTCAGTGGGAAGCTTGTGATGGCGCCGCAAGGTCACGTGGCGTATGTGGCCCACCTTGGTTGCTTCTCTCGATATTTCGCTCACGGTCAACGATGCCGACGCCGACGACAACACCGGCTTTTCTGCAACACAGGCTCCTTAACGCTGTCGAGTTAGAATTCGAGCTATCTCGTCGCCGCGGGTAGATGTACTAAGCACGAAATTCACAGCAGGAAAGGCGTGGCGTATTCCAGGAGGGCCCGTAGACATTGAAAGCCGCACTTGAGTCTCGAAGGGCATCCCTCATCAAACAATTTTCCTTTGTTAGCCTTTCTTCGCGAGTGACAGCGCACTCGGCTTCCTTTGCCGCTTTTTATGTATGGTGATCCGCGCGAACAGCGCTCGCCGCATGCCGAAAAACAGGGTACGGGACGCTGGGACTTCAGCCACGGCCGGATGAAGCCACCTCCTCCGCTCCATCGACCACCAAGTCGAAGAAGAATTTAGAGCAGGTATCGGCCGTGCTGATGGACGGGGCTAAGGGACCTGTGTCGCCGGCGTGCGCATAACTTAAAGACGGCTACTCACGCGGAACCGTCGCTAGCTCGTTCATCAAGTGCTACCAGGACTGCGCGTGCGCCTCTCGGGATGAAAGACAGAACAGGTTTGGTTTGGTTTGGTTCATGGTGGTTTAAAGTCCGAAAGCGACTCAGACATGAGGGATGCCGTAGTGAAGGCCTCTGGAAATTGGCTCCTTCGTGCTATGCGCTGGCTTGGCCGACCTGTACAGGTCTACGGAGACGCTGTTGTTGACGCATGCGCCTTTCCGTTGGCGGTGCTGCAACAGAAGACGCTGCTCCGATCTCGGGCCAAGGTCACCAGCGGAGCGCCGACAACGGCAGCTAAAACATGTCATCCTTAAAAGCGGTTCAAGCGGAATCGAAGCATCTAACCGCTGTCCTGTGTTGTTGTTGTTGTTGTTAGCCTCATAAAATGGTACATACCGACAATGGGAATTGGCCATATCTAGGCGGTGACTATTTGTATTGGAAATTGCATGCGGCAAACATGAGATCCAAAAAATTTGGGCAACTCAGTTTCCGTGACAGAGGTAGTTGAGGGTGGTAAGGGGGTTTAACAAGCTTAAATTTATGCGAGGGAGTGAGTATAAGAAAGAAGAAAATAAAATACTATGTGGGGATAGCAAGAAGTAAATACCAAAATAAAGGGTAAAAGGGGCATCACGAAAGCTTATGATGGTAGGCGTTTTGTTTCTAGAAGAAAATTTTGAACGGCAGAGCAAACATTCCAATTGGTATGTCCAATCATAGAAGCGCCAAGGGATAGAACAACCGCAGAAGACAGGCGCAAACTGAGTTTCTGTAGTGGAACTTCTGTCTTGTGGGATGGGAGCCAGGCACGCTTTCTTTCTTTCTTTTTCTTTTTGCTTATTGCTCTACACGCCCTGTAAAAGCGCCTCTACTGCACAGTAGGCGAATTACATTACAAAAGCAATTAGTTAATTAAGGCCAATAATTAGCGTCACCAATTAATGTGGACGATGATGTGCATTATTAAACCAGTATGTAATGGCAACAAGCGTTTCGATGTCTTTGGAGTGGCGCTGCAGGATGCCCCCGAGTTGCTGTAGGGACCCTTTAACGCTACTGCGTCCGATTCTTGAGGTGAACTTAAGGTTCTCCATAGCTTTTGTTATTCTACATGCCTTGGCGTATGCCCAGTGGTATCGTTAAGGTCTCTCCGGCAACAGATATCAGCATTATGGGCGCGAGATAACGCGACGCTAAAAGAAGAAGCTGTGCGCGATTGACAGGCCTCGCGCATCTCTCGTTCTCCCGCCTCAGCGTCTGCGAATACCAAGAGCGACCTCACAATGGTAAGAACCATATTTGTTGCACCCTTTCCGCGTGGCTCATTCGCTTGTCATTCGCACTAAACACATGGCTGCTCAGAGCCTAGTGCAGGCTGCACCAAGAGCATTGACCGGAAGCGCCTACTGAGTGGCTTGGTCTCATCGAGGCTTCAGTGACTGCTTTGATGGTGTTCGAAGCAGTAAAAGGAATTGTCTCTGAATTTTATTCCCGTCTGGTTAATTCCTGGCATGGTTAAGTTGCAGTAACTCAAACTAATTTATGTCAGTCGTAGTGCGCTAGCTAATTTTCTCGAGCTGCAAGAAAGACTGAGCTATTCCGAGTTCATATGCTTCAAGCTGTAAGACTTCCTCTGGCTGCGCCGTTTAACCATGTTCGTGTTTGGGCACAGGCCGTAATTTCCTGGGATATACCACCCATGCTGTTCGTAGCCGGAAACGATCGTTCATCACAAGCGCTTAGAAATGTAAGGAGCAAAGCCTCTCAGCTCTTTACTGTTGGCCACTTCTGTGTAATACGTATGAGCGAACCACTCCTGCGCTACCTCTGATGCCAGGTTTCCGAATATTTGTGGTTAACAATTGAGTGAACGGTCGCGCCGGAATGTGATGTTGCAGGCGTGCGGATGTTTTCGGAGGTTGCATTCGAGGGCAGCGCGCGTCCCCTACGTTCAACCCTCCGCATGATGGCAGGATCTCACCTCTGGCTTCTTGCTGCATCCGAGAGGCGTCATAGAGTTACTGTACACACTACCAAAGGCACCTTTGGTAGCATGTGCAGTAACTCTAGTGCTCCATGCCCGATGACGACAAGGGTTGCACAAAGCCAACCGCAGGCTTGACATGTGTGCAGGGATTGGTCACGTGGTGGCGGATGACTGCCGCACTCAAGTGGACGGAGATAGCACTAGCTCCCAGAGCTCCCGCCTTCATCTGCTTTCCCTCATTCGCGAACAATGTTCATGGTCAAGGAGCTCGACCGCTGTGTTCCGATGGAGGAAACATACAACACACCCGTGTACTATGCAATGTCGGCGAACGTATAGAATCCCCTCGTTCGTTCCTCGTTCGTTTCTGATTCTTTCACTTGCTGTTCTCACGGTGGTTTGAGGTGTCTAACGTGAGACGAGACACTTACTGCGCCTTTGTTTTCCTGGAAACAAAATGTTTTTTTTTCCACTTCGCATTTGAGTACGCGAGGTCGTACAGCTATCGGTGTGAAAAGATTTTGCGGAAGTTGAGTCAGCTCAGAACATAACATTGCACAAAAGAAATCGCTCTAATAAAGACACAAATTCCCTCTGGCCACAACCATTGCTATCCATAAAAATCGACACCACTCTTCCCTTGCACGCAATATGCGATAACAAGCATCCTGATCAATCGCGTTCTTGCGTCGCAGCACAAGACTAAAGGCCGCTTCCCGGGCGCCGGCCACATCTCGTTCGGTGACGAGGAAGACGAGACGCCGCTTACTCATAGAGAGAACCGTGGTGCGCCCTGGAGTTCCGAGGCTATGGCCTCGCAGTTGGAAGCCTATTGCCAAGCAGCACGCCACCAGAACGCGAAACCGAAGAAGCAGCGGGAGCAGAGGCGGAGTCGGCGTTCGCCTTTGGCGGCGAGCTGGTGTGAAGAACAGCCTCGTTCGGCCTTCGGCCGGCTTGGGCGCACTCCGGCGTCTCAGAAGCGGCAGCACTGGTAAGGGTCTTTGTACCGGCTGCTTGCTTTGGACCATGCTCACTCAAGATGAAAGTGCTTTCCACTGAGGTAGATTATACCAAAAGTTGTAACATTTACGTGCGTAGAGGATTGTATTTTTAAGTATGATTTATCACACCAGGATATATCGGTTCTGTTTCATTAGTCACTAAATGCAGCGAACTTGCTGCGCTGGCTCAATGGTTCGGGAGCTTGGCTACTGATCCGTAGTTCCCGGTTTCGAACCCGACCGCGGCGGCTCCGTTTTTATGGAGGCGAAGCGTTGAGGCACCCGTGTGCTGTGCGATGAATAATAATAATAATAATAATTGGTTTTGGGGGAAAGGAAATGGCGCAGTATCTATCTCATATATCGTTGCACACCTGAACCGCGCCGTAAGGGAAGGGATAAAGGAGGGAGTGAAAGAAGAAAGGAAGTGAGAGGTGCCGTAGTGGAGGGCTCCGGAATAATTTCGACCACCTGGGGATATTTAACGTGCACTGACATCGCTCAACACACGGGCGCCTTTGCGTTTTTCCTCCATAAAAAACGCAGCCGTCGCGATGGCAGTGCACGTTAAAGATCCCCAGGTGGTCGAAATTATTCCGGAGCCCTCCACTACGGCACCTCTTTCTCTCTCCATTCGTCCCCTCTCACCTTCCTCCCTCCCGGCGTATTCAGGTATTCACCGAGAAGCTAGACAATACTGTGTCATGTCCCCGCCGCGGTGGCTCAGTGGTTAGGGCGCTCGACTACTGATCCGGAGTTGCCGGGTTCGAACCCGACCGCGGCGGCTGCGTTTTTATGGAGGAAAAACGCTAAGGCGCCCGTGTGCTGTACGATGTCAGTGCACGTTAAAGATCCCCAGGTGGTCGAAATTATACCGGAGCCCTCCACTACGGGCCTATTTGTTCCTCTCTTCTTTCACTCCCTCCTTTATCCCTTCCCTTACGGCGCGGTTCAGGTGTCCAACGATATATGAGACAGATACTGCGCCATTTCCTTTCCACCAAAAACCAATTATTATTATTATACTGTGTCATGTCCTTTCCTCTTCCTTTCCTCGTGTTGAGAGCACGACAGAACCCAAACAAATTGCAGGCGTTGATGCTTTCACTTTTCGCTGTGCGACCGAAGAGCAACGATGTGGATCGAGACATGCAAGCTAACTGATTATATTTCCATGAAGCGCAATTCTAGCTGCGGACCCGATCCTTATGACGTTCGCCTTTATCTGACACCGCTTTCTCTCTTGTGCCTTGCAGCTCAACCAACCTCACCACAATTTGTCGACATTTCGCGAACTGTGCTGAAACAAATGCAACCGTGGCACGCCTAATGCACACGGCCTCGCCTATCGACTACACAACTATAATCACTGCTGTCGCCAGCTCGGCCGTATCTCCGTGACGTCACGGTCTGGTGTTTCTTGCCGCCGTCTGGGTAGGAATTCCATAAAACTTCAGTATTCCGCACTGATGACTGCGCACAATGTTCTGCTACTTAATTCATAATTCCCGATACGCCAGTACATAATTTCGCTTACGACAGAGACGAGATCAAGTATAGGCATGTAGATGTAAACCTCGTGATCACTTACTTCCTCTTGTAGCCAAAGTATGATCCAGAGTAAAGCTGAAGCCACTCCGACGCATGCTAGCATTAGATTTGACTGCCGCCACACAGTTCTAGATATAAGCCGCTTCACTGTGGTCTAAAGCGCTAGTCCTGTGTGCCTCTGTCTTGTGTTCGTCTTGGTCGCGCTACAGTTCTTTTGTTACAGTATGGACCATCTAGCCCAACAAAAGTTCTGCTAAATTCACTGTGGTCGCCGGGAAAAGCCCTAAGGTCTGCCGCATCGCAGGTCGACGACCTGGTACATGCAGATGTCGGCCGTTGTCGTGGCGCTTGCACTGGCCGCCCTCATCGGCCTGACGTTCGCGCTACGACACGCCGACAAAGTTCGTGACGCTGGTCGAGGCCTCGACGTTGACAATGACGATGCGGCGGCGGGCGAGAATGGTACGAGCGCCAACGCCACAAGCTATGAGCATGCGGCCGTGGATGAAGGTGGTGACGCTGCTTCCAGCACCGGAAACGGAAGCAGGAGGGAAGAGCGTGAACCGGAACCCCACCCAGCTTCCGGTAACACGGACAACAGTGGCGGCCAGTCTAAGACCCCCGTGTACAACGCCCGCTTCTCTTCTGTAGCGCACCAACCAAGCATGCAAGCCACGTCACCTCCTCCTCAACACGGCCCAAAGGGAGCCGAGTCCGCTAAGAGAATTCTGCTGCGGATGAACAGAAAGGAGTGGCTGAACAGTCGGGGCTGGCATCTGGCTTAGCCGACTTCGGTTTGACTGGTAACGGCCTTGGACTGACCTTAGGGAGACGCCTCGCACGTGCGCAGAATTTCTGTTCACGTCGTCAATTCGAAACGCGCTAAGTCACAAAAAAAGAAAAGAATGTTCTTACTTTCGCAAGGCAGACTAATCTTACTAAGTGCAGACGCTACTAAAATTATAATGCAAGTTTTCCGGATGAATTGATTTTCACAGATGCAATATGGGCGCAGCTGTGACCGATAACGAAAAACCGTTACGCTGATGCTGCACATGCGTTGGCGTCGGACGGCCTTGTCCCAAAGGGTGAAAGTTGAGACGTGTGGTAAACCTACAAAGTTGCATTGCTATAAAGATACATCCGACGGAAAACTGAGCAGTACTATTTATGCATTTTCTCTCTACCCGCTGCGGTGGCTCAGTGGTTAGGGCGCTCGACTACTGATCCGGAGTTCCCGGGTTCGAACCCGACCGCGGCGGCTGCGTTTCGATGGAGGAAAAACGCTATGGCGCCCGTGTGCTGTGCGATGTCAGTGCACGTTAAAGATCCCCAGGTGGTCGAAATTATTCCGGAGCCCTCCACTACGGCACCTCTTTCTTCCTTTCTTCTTTCACTCCCTCCTTTATCCCTTCCCTTACGGCGCGGTTCAGGTGTCCAACGGTATATGAGACAGATACTGCGCCATTTCCTTTCCACCAAAAAAAAAAAACAATTATAATTTTCTCTCTGGCTGTGTCTTGTGTATTAAAACACTTTTCTATATCCAGCGGCTGTGATCAAGCAGAGTTATGAGGCAGCGTACTGGCGGCGATGAACAAATAGCACACTATAATAATGTTTGCCAGCGTTAGTGTTACGCTTGTGTACATGAAATGAAGCGAGTGATGACCGCAAACTTTCTTAACTTTTTGTCGAGGCAGACAACAGTATAAATTTCTGTGGCGCTTGTAAGACACACTGGGAAAAGATTCTGGAGCAGTGCGTTGCGTAAGCCTTTTTGCAGGGCGCATTAACGCACTCTGGGCAAATGCATTGAAACAATGGCCGTCATCAGAGGAAAAAAATAAATTACTGTGCACAAGAAACAGTTATCGAGTGTTTAAGCAAATACGACACTCGTATTGCCAAGGCCATTTAGCGTCCAGTTGAAATGCATTTAATCAAAATGCCTTGCAGGTGCAGAATGTCACCCTTGTATAGCACACGTAATCGACGAGCACAACAAAAAAAGTAGCCTCAGCAAATCTGAACATTGATAATAAAGTTCTCATTTACTTTATGTTATTAGTGGGCTATGCTTTAAAGAAGGCTGCCTGTAAGTACGCCCTTATAAACCACCTGATAGCGCTTCGGGTATTACACGGCACTTGCCGCGTATTGCACCGCACTTAAGCCAGCAATCGCTGTCGACGCTGTCATGATCTCATCTCGGAGTAATTATAACCGCAATGAAATTTGCCGTCAAGCGTCGCCAATTGTCATTTTTAACCTAAGATCACCGCTAAAAGTACGAAGCACCAAACGCGAGAAGTGACACAGACAAGGCTGGCAGTCGCTTGCCCTGTGTTTCGCGTTTTTGACCAGCTAAATCAAAATTCATCCAAAGAAACTAGCTCAACTACACATCTTGTTGATCTTTGCGATACTATCATATTCATTTAAACAGTCTACTAAAGACCAACATTGCCTGCTGAGTCATTGAGACGGTCGTGGACTATGTCAGCATTATTCTTAGTCTCACAGGTTTCCTACCTACTACGTGATACGCGACACGTCCATACTATTGCATCGGAAACACTTCACAGAGCAGACTGCGATCCTTTCTTTGCACCGCCCGCCACATACCCGTGAAGCGGTAAAATTTGTGTTTGTGCCTTGTGGTCCCTGTATTCATGCCTTTTTTATGTTGGGCATGATCATTGAAGGAAAGCCGATGAATTTTACAAATGCCTGAGCCTTAGCCAAGTGGCTCTTCTGGTGGCAGCGATGCACGTCCATAGTTGCTGCCGCGTCCAAGATGTCGAGGAACTGGCAGTCGTAAGTGAAAATTAAAAAAAAAGGCCAGTTTAAGGCTTCTATCGAATGTGTTGTTCAGAACAAATAAGGATAAATGTGCGTTTTATAAAGCAGCCGAATTTGGTGCAAGTTCACAAATAAAAGTTGATAGTGACTGGATGCCGCGTTTATCTTGTCCACCTGAAAACTGCTTTTTTTTTTCTTCTGATGCGAAAATCGAGTTTTTCTGGTGTCGTTTAAAAGCTTTTCTTCTCTTAGCTGACATGTCCTGGTGGTACGCCGTGAGCGGCAAGGTGCCGTCAGGAGAAAGGCGCCTTGTCAGGAAAGGCCCCGCTCGTGCATTCTCCGGGTCCTTGGTTCGATGCTGAATACATGCGGGGTGAGGCCAGCATTTGGGCAGAAACGATTTCTCCTTCACCTCCTAAGAGGTACGATACGTTATGATATTTAGTGTTTAACGCACCGTACATGCAAATGAGCTATGACGGGCGCCGCAGTGCAAGGCTCCGGATTAATTTAGACTACTTGAGGCTCTTTGACGTGCACTGGAATCACACATCCCACATCCAAAAAGCGGCCGCCGCGCCTGGGATTTGATCCCACAACTTCGAACTCCGCAGCCGGTCGGCAAAGGCTCTGGGATACCACCACTCGTTGAAGAACTGGCGTTCCGCTTTATTTTGCAGACAAAAGGGCATTGTCATGGCGCATGCCTACAATATATGAAGGACATTCGCAGGTGCCCGGCTGATCCGGAGCCATATCCCACATATTTTTGCAGCTGTATGTATGGGATAAGTTCTCGCTAGGGTGAGGCAGTGAACATGCTCATTTTAATGAATAGCGACGTCCAAACGATAGGCAGACCAAAAACAAGAGAAATAGCAGCCCCTGGCTGAGGCCTCTAACCGACATTAAAGTCGCCTGGCTTTGCTATCGCGCAGCTTAACTCCAGGGTGCATTTCGATAGCTTTGACGCGTGCAATGTCGTCGAATGCATGAAATCAAACCCCCTTTGTTCGAAGAGCTTTCCAATGCGCCTGTGTGTTCGAGTCCGCATAGTTGGTTCCCTGTCATTTTTACGCCAACGATAAGAGGCATGACGGAGAGGTCAAAAGAACAACCAGGTTAAATTTCGATAGCTTTTACGCGTGCAATGGCGTCACATGCATGATAGTCACATGGTATGAAAGTGAACCCTTTTGTTCGAGCAGCTGCCGAGTGCGCCGGTGTGGTTGAGCCCCCATAGCTGCTGCCCTGGCATTTTTGCGTTGACGAAAACAGGCATGACGGAGAGATTGAAACAGCGCAAAGAGAAGAGGACAAAAAAAAGTGACACACACACGTGGATTCTTTCTTGCTGTTTCGTTCATTCCTTAACGCACCTTCCAGTCAAAGTGAACATTTTATTAATAGAACAGGCGCCTTGTTCGGCTCAAACGTTAAGCTCTCGTGGTCTCAAAGGCGGCGATGAATTAATGGGCATCCTCTGCCTGATGATACAGAATGCAAGCTTGATTCAACAAGTATTGCTGAAGAACACGGAGAATAACTTAGATGCTGGTTCTTCAAGCCTGTAGCTATCAGTATGAATGCAATGTGTATTAGGTTTCAAATTCTGCCGCATCCTCTTGAGTCTGGTGCACCGTGTTTCGATAAAATAAAAATGAAACAAGTAACCGAGCAACGAATTCACCCCCCCCCCACCAGTGCATGGGGTTGCTCTCGCTTCAAAAATGTCGCGGTGTTAGAGAACAATAAATTACAGACTGTGCTGATTTTTCCTTCGTTAGGTGCGAAAAAGCAGACGAAAAGGGAACTAATAATGAAAGCTTTGTACTCTGCCTAATTTAATTTTGATACTTTTCATAAATTCGCGAGCGCACGCATATCTGCTGCCTTGTGCACAGTGACCGAGCGAAAAAGTCGCACTGTTTTTTTCAGGCGGCTGTGTTTTTATGGAGTAAAAACGGTAAGGGGCCCGTGTGCTGTGCGATGTCAGTGCATGTTAAAGATCCCCAGGTGGTCGAAATTATTCCGGAGCCCTCCACTACGGCTCTTTCTTCTTTTGTTCTTTCACTCCCTCCTTTATCCCTTCCCTTACGGCGCGGTTCAGGTTTCCAACCAATATGAGACAGATACTGCGGCATTTCCTTTGCCCCCAAAACCAATTATTATTATTATTTTTTGAGGACTAGGTCTACAGCGTTAGGCAATAAAGTGGCGCACTTCTAAAAAAATATTTATGAATGTTCATTCAAAGCGATATCAGTTTTGTCGTCAGGTAATATTACTCTATGTGATGACGCGGTATGGTCATACGTGTTATACTACTGAAATCGAAGTAATTTTAAATGAATCTTGCTGCATGTTTGGTCTTGTTGCTTTGGCTGCAAACATAGGCAAATCGTCGAATTGTTAACATCGTCGACCGGAGGAATTAAGACCTGAAGAAATGGGGGCATTTCCGATGTGAACGAGCAGTTCGGGCGGAGGAAACTCCTCGCCCAACTATCCATTCTACTAAAGGGACAAGGAGCCGAGGAGGTGACGGTGGCATCCGGTCTTCCGGGGCGTGTGGGTGTGTAGCGCAGTGTGGAAATTTTTCCCGATCATACCTCTAAACCCTCTGCAAAAGGACAACAGCGAAGCGGGGATAAATAAAGAAGGTGATCTAAGAAAAAAAAACAACGATGCTCCTGCCTGAAGCGAACGACGGTTGAAGCAGCAACGGTGCATTCCTGGACTCCGGCCTTTCTGGATTAGCGTCGCCCTCTCCGTCAGAGGATGTGCTAGGGTGTGTGTGCTCGTGACGCCGCTTTCTATGAGCGGTGCATACGCGTAGAACGAGCGGCGACCGGATTGAACTAAACTCTCCGAACTTCATTCCCCAGCAACGGATCTAGGAACCATGGACCCCATTTAACGAGTCGGACAGTGGCCTATTGTATATTGCTAATACTATCTGCTTCTGGTTTGAGCACGCGACTTATTCACGCTGTAAATATGCAGAATAAAGCTTTCTTGTATAGCTCTCTTACGAAGGACCCCTGCTGTTCCTCCACCCACAATCCACACAAGCCCTGCTAGGCGGGACATGTGGACCAAAACTTGACACCGAAGCGAGCGTGCCGCGTCTAACAAGAGTGAAATATAATGGACAAAATGCTCCATCAGTTTCCGCTCAAGCTATAGCTAGGCATGGCAGAAATAAATATTCGCGGCTTGTTTTGACATGGAATAAATGAAGGGCCGAATAAAACAGACCTGTGCCTAAGAGGATCACGGAAAGTGGCAGTGTAGGTACGACGTGCACTCGAAGTTCATGCCACATTGCCAGCTTTGTCTTCAGGCCGTAGATGCAGCATTTCTTCCTACCCGGAGCTCAAAACAATGATAAGAAAAATTTCAAGCATGTTCTTTAGTTCTGAAATATACGACGACACCGTAGTAACGTAACCGGATTGTGGCTTATGCTTTTGCTTCCAGACGCTGTTATGCGTTACATACTCAACACTGTTTTATATACTTGCCCAGTTTTCCTTTCTCCCTTATTATTTTCTACGACCTTTTGTCGCAGCCGCTAAGTTTTTAGAAGCACGCCGGCATGCAGCCTATAAGCCTCTCCTCCAAAATGAAAACAGCGTCCCGGAAGTGTCGTTCGACTGCCGACCATAGCAGGCTTGCAATTCTCACCTTCTGCTTCTCTCCTAGTTCCAGCCTGAACTTGATCAATATTCTGGCCAGCGTTTACAGCATGCCTACGCAACGACGTTGACCTAAGCCGAAGGGCTGGTGCGCCATTTTGCGAAATACATATTCCGGAGAAAACCTGAGAAACGAAGAAGGAATGCACTGCAACACACTTTTTCACTTTGAGATGTTTGCAATGCGTCAGTGTGTTCTAGTGCTTAGCACTCACGATTTCACCGTTTGTAGGTGCACGCATGTCAAGGCAGCAGTCGGTCATCCGCAGTATAAAAATAAAAACGCCTATGTTTCTTAAATGATGCACTTCATGCAAGACCATGCTGAAAAGAGGGTACATTATCCACGTTATTCAGGTGAGCTGTGAACTGTAAAAAAAATTGCCGCCAGTAGTGTGAAAAGCACCAACTAATGAATGCTGATTCTCGTTGACTGAGGTTTATCAATCTGTGAAGTAAAAGCACTGATAGAAGAGCATGGATGCGATCGCTTTGGGAAGGCCACGACCTTATGGCCAGCACAGGTTTCATCTTCGCCGGTAGCAACACTGTTGTTGAGCATCTGGTCGGTAACTCGGTTTTCCGGCCTCAATCGGGGCTCAGAGCCGACGAAAGACAACCCAGGGGCCAAGAGTGGGCTTTGAAACCACAGCGCAAGAATGAATATCCAGAAAGTCCTGCAGGTAAGTGCGAAGGTGCGAAAAAAGTTAGAAATCTGAAACCGTTCACGGTATGAATCGGTTCTGAAGCGTCCATATCAAAGCACTTTCGTTAAGACATACAGAATTGAATTCGGTTATCTCCGTAGCTCACAATGGTTATTTTTCTTCGCTGAATGAACCGCAATTTGTTTGGAGGACTGAACTAATTATGCCCTTAATATAAAGCAGTCAGAAAGAAATATGAAATAGCCACTCGCATCTACTGGCCAAATGAAGCAGATGCCTAGGAAGAATAATAAAAGTAATGCAAGACAACGACCCAACTGTTCGCTTTTTGTAACAGCGTTAGGTGAGTCAAAGTAATAAATTGCTTCTGATCCAAATACCATGCCATGTTACAGGCTGAAACCCAGTGGGTCATTAAAAACAAACGATGACCTCTACGCGGAAGAAACACGCTCTCTTTTTTCTCCGAAGTTTAGCATGCTACATGCCACTATTTCAGTTCTCTGTATCTTTAATGTTTATTAAACTAACTGATAAACCGATTACTAGATGAAAGCGCCAACTAGACGTTGGGAACTGCTGTTAATAAGACTAGCTATAATAGTTTTTTTTTTCGTGAAAGGCAGCAATGTTACACGTATTGCTACGTTATATTTAGAAGTCATATGCGACTTTTTCATTGCCAGAGAATATAACAGGTCCATGTTTATAGCTGGCTCGAGGTTTGGCTTATGGGGTTTAACGCCCCTAAGCGACTCGGGCATTGAGAGAGGCCGTAGTTGTGGGGTCTGGAAATTTCGACCACCTGTGTTCGTTTAACGTGCACTCACATCGTACAGTACACGGGCCTCTTGCATTTCACCTTCATCGAAATGAGACCGCCGCAATCGACCCTGCGTCTTTCGGTTCAGCTGCCGAGCACCATAACCAATGAGCCACTGCGGCTGCTTCGCAAACTTTACTTTTACGCTCTATACAGTCATTACCTGAGGATATTAGTATAAAAATGGTTACTGAGTGGCTAGCTATTAAGCCTTCTTCCAGTTATTGTAAACATTAAAAACATGATGAGAAGAATACTAAAGATCTGCCCATAAATGATTTCTTATGCTCGTGCATAGCCCCCGTCAATTTACAAATTTCGTTCGAATTAGTGAACATGCATATGTCAGTATTAAGTATATACAACAGTTACAGTTAGTTTATAGTTTACGCCTTGAAGGTACATATTCGACAGCTCTCCCGGGTTCCCTCTCAGCATCCTGCCGACCTACCTTGATGCACATTGCGCCATTTTGCTATTTCAATTTACGCTCTTCTTTAACGTGGAGCCAGCACCAGCCTCCTGTGCTTTTTTCCATAAAGACACCAGGAAGGAGTTCAATTTATCGCTGACAGAATTAAAAGATTTCCATGAGCCCCACGGACACCGGCTACAGGCCTACACCTACGGCTCATTTAACTACATCGGATCTTCGTGCTCTACGTTAATCCCCGTAAGGGCCGCAGTAATGAGAGCCAATTCATTTAACCAAACTTCTTCGACGGGTGAAGAGCTTACAGCTCTTCGTGTCCTCACTGACTGTATCAATCAGGAAAGCCCTAGCAGTAGTCTATTTTCAATTGCTCAAAAACAACCCTCCAGGGCTTGTAAGCTGCTCTTCACCGTGTACCCCATTAAAACCCCATTATACACCGCGGGGTGGCTCAAGGGTTATGGCCCGAAAGACGCGGCTTCAATCGCGGCCGCGGCGGTAACATTTTGATGTAGGCCAAAACCTAGCGGCTCGTGAGCTGTGCGATGTAAGCACACGTTTAAGAATTAATCCCAAGTGGTAGAAATTAGCCGGAGCCCTCCACTACAGCGTCCCTCATAGCCTGAGTCGCTTTGAGACTCCAAACGCCGTAAGCCATAAGTCAAGCCATTCAAAACTGATCAGAGAGATCCGATAGCTACATCGGTATGCCATCAGTAAAGGGTACGATATCATCCATTAATGGCTACGAGGACACAGCGGTATCGCAAGCATTCACTGCGTGGATAAGACCGGACGAAATGTCCGCAACCAATGTGATTTTGTGTCGATCCGCCATTCAAATCGAGACCCAGCGGGAAATTCTAGCAACAAACTAGCCCAATTAAGAGCCTTGGCAGCGGGGAATCTTTGGATACTCTATAGAGCGATCATGCTTGCCTCTTGGAATACCGGCCAGTTTTTAAACGCGCAGTTACCATCCCCAGGTCGTGACCTGGGGCTCCGGCTTCCACCAGACCTAACAGGAGTTGAAAAAGCTCCACTGTGTCTCCCATGGCTTCGTGTAGCATGCACGAACCATTGCTCCTTTGTTAAGGGTATGGCTGACAGCCCTGCATGTACCATCTGCGGGTGCGACGCGACTACAGGACACACTCTTTGCTTTTATGTATGCCCTCCATACAGTGCCGAGAGGCAATCTCTGCGCGGCACATTTTAGGAGTCTTGACGCACGCCCGCTAACGGAGATGATGATTCTTGGACAGTGACCACGGCGATCGTCAGGTGTGAAGGCCTCCCAAGCACAGTTCCACTTCTTGATATCAGTGGACCTGCATGATAAGCTGCGACTTCACCGCACGCTGGCTGACTTTTGTTTTCTGTTACTTCCTTTTCTCCTTAAGTTTTCTATCCCCGAATCAATTTTCCTCCATGCAGGGTAGCGAAACTGGTTTTTTCATCCGGTCAACTTTCCCCCTTTCCTTCTCCTTCTCCTCTCAGGCTTACATAAATCCTCAGATCTCATGGAGCCTATGCTTGGTGGTAGATCTGGAGGGACCTGTCACGGGACTTAGCGTTCGGAACATGCATGCAAAAATTTTCGCCGCCCTTTGCCAAGGTGCGTTTGTTGTTTGACAGGCGATATTTGTAAATTCTACTGTGGCCGACTGTTGCCAACCAGATTTATAGGCGCATGGCGCAATGTGTTCAGTTAGTATATTGCCATCTTCGTCACCTTCGTTTGTTATCTTCTGCCATTTTCGTCACCTTTCGTGCGTTCGTTCTTCACTTCCGGGTGATCGGATTTAGCAGTGTGGAGCCATTGCCGTGCAGTGAATCCGGATACGTCAAGAAATATTGTGGCTAGCTTAAGGCCAACGGCAGCTCTATTTATCCGTTCCAGTGTTGGCGCTATTTGTCCGCACAAGACGTTGGGAAAGGGTCCAAGTCAGCTGCACGAGTCGCTAAGGCTTCACGAAGCCTTAGGCCGGAGCGCTATGACACGTCATGCAGCGCGGGTCGCTGAGGGCGCTGGCCAGCATGCAGAAGAGACGCGGCTCAACACGGCAGCCCCAGAAGCACCAAATGCGACAAGTACCGACGAGTGCGCTGTACTCCTAGAAGAGAAGCCTCTGATGGCAGCCGAATGTCCAGCAGCAGAGAAGACCTGGACAATACTAAGTAGTGGCAAATGCCATCTTTTAGCCGCCTTAGAATGCACTATAGACCTTTCCTGCTATGCATTTCATGCTGACACCTAACAGGGATAACAACCTTTTATGTGTGCCATGAAGGCGTAAACTGCCTGGTGTCGGCGCTAGACTAAAATCGCTCACCAAAAATAAACAGAAGAACAATTACGAATGAAAATGAATAAAAATAGAATCAGAATTGGCACTGAATGGGAAATGGACGTGATTGGACGTGATTGGAATCAATCCGAATGATCACCCCTAAATTTATTTTTCTGGTTTTTTGTGTGTATCACCTACCTGTCTCTGCGAAGATCCCAACTCGAGACGAAACCCCTGAACGAGTCGGGCGATGGTGCAGTTCAATTGCAACAGGGCCATGCGCATTCCGACGCAGTTGCGGGGTCCAATTCCGAAGGGGTGGTGCGCCACCTTATGGATCCTGCCTTCGTTCTCGGGAGAAAACCTACAATGAACCGAAAAAAAACACACACTAAGATTTGAACGTGCACTGCTCCTGAAGTCACTTCCTCATGCTTATTATCCGGATAACGTGCACTGGAGGACACAGATCTCTTCAAGAGCTGCAATTACTCCCGTCTTGCACCAGACGGTGCCATCCTATGCGAGCCTTCGCCATAACCAGATCACCCCACCTAAGCCTACCCCGCTGCGGTGGCTCAGTGGTTAGGGCGCTCGACTACTGATCCGGAGTTCCCGGGTTCGAACCCGACCGCGGCGGCTGCGTTTTTATGGAGGAAAAACGCTAAGGCGCCCGTGTGCTGTGCGATGTCAGTGCACGTTAAAGATCCCCAGGTGGTCGAAATTATTCCGGAGCCCTCCACTACGGACCTATTTGTTCCTCTCTTCTTTCACTCCCTCCTTTATCCCTTCCCTTACGGCGCGGTTCAGGTGTCCAACGATATATGAGACAGATACTGCGCCATTTCCTTTCCACCAAAAACCAATTATTATTATTATTATCACCTAAGCCTCTGCCGCCTACCACTGCATTTCTATAGACCGGAATTCAGAGCCGCTCTCGGGCGCAGCCATTTTCCGCCGACTAGCGCGCCGCGTCCGGGCGTTTCTTTGCGGACTGCGGGGCTGCGTACGGCCGGTCTCTAGGATGGCGTGCGCGCTCTTTCGTACGGCTTGCGCATTCGCCGCGGAAGGAATGCGAGTTTGTTTTTCTCGGGGAGTTACGCCGCCCGCCGCCGCTAGAGGCGCGACAAGCATACCGCTGGCCCCACGCTTGCATCTGCGACGGCGGGTGGCTTTTGCCTGGTTTCGCGCTGTAGCCCGGAGGTTCATGGTGAGCGTAGCACCGAAATCAAAGAAAACAAAATGCAGATGCTTAAGCTGCGTATCTTAAGTTGACAGAGGAAATGTTTTATCGCTGCTCCGCCGAACTGCTTGCTGTTTGAGGACACGAGTTCGCCCAATAAATAATTTTCGAGTTGGACGCAAGCTCTCTTGTCATAATTCTGGCCTGACTAACGTTACTATAACGTAACAGAAGCAACCAGAACTAGCTGCGTATGCTGCTACAGACATTGACGCGCACTGAGTATTGCAATTTCAGAAATTATGTATGTCCAATGAGTGACTTCAGCTACCATAAAGAGCGCCATTTTTTGTTGTCCACGTATATTCAACCTGCGGCGTGTCCTGAAGCTGCCTAAAAATATTTGGATTCAATATCTTTGTAAAATATCTCAGATCATGCTGTTGAATGTCCAATGCCCTCTATTCTCTTAAATTCGGTGATTTTTATTAAGATGTAAGCATCGCAAATCATAATTTTTAGTTCCTTACGTTGTAAACTAAGCCAGCTGTATCGCGCATTGCTGTGAGGTGTAGTGAAGCTCCGTTAGGTTTCTTGCAGGAAACTTTTTGGGACGCTTCTTAGTTTCCTGAATGACGTGAGGAAAATTCATGCTCTCGGAAGGTTTATTGAAACGGATGACGAGGCTGCAGAAATGCAGGAGAATGACGCAAAGCTGGTAGTCGTCGCCTCTCAGATAAGCCTGTTCGCTCGTGAAGGCTGATTTTATTGAAACAGAGCGCAGTTCCGAACTATTTTGCTTTGCGGGCAGTTCATGCTTGCAATTACTGTCAACAACTTAATTTCAGCGTTGTTATCGGGTGGAACTGGCGGTCGTGAGACGCCGCCAAGCTTAAAAATGCCTTTCCAAGAGGACATCTTGGAGGTCGCGTGCGTGCAACGTGCTCTGCTCCTGCGGCCAGGGTTGGGCTCCGTCTATACCCGTTCCTTTCGCGAATGATACGTTTTCGTGGGAAGCACCATGAATTCTTGCTAATGCCGCTTTTGTGCAAAACTAAAGCAACTGCGTTTTAAATTTCAGGAGCTACATTTACGCTGCAAAATCCTTTGCTCTTTAAAACTTGCCATCCAAGTGTTACACGTAGCATATCATTCTACACACTCATCCAGACTTGCCGGATGATTAACTACAGAGGCTGACAGCATTGCTTTATTGCCAAATATAAGGGCAGAACGGGTTGACGTCTGTGCTCAAAGCATACATTCGACCATACACAGTGTGGCTCAAGGAGAGAGCGCGCATACGTTAATCCGTGTTTCCAGATTTCTGCCACGGCAAAGTGGCTGACTACGCGGTCTTTGCGTAAAGCGTAAAAGAGGTAAAATATAAAGGCTTGACGGTTACCACTGGCGCGGGCCGAACTAGAACCGAGCGCGCGTTCTCCTTCCGCGTGAACGGCGGTCGCAGCGATGGAGCGATAGGGCAGTGGCGCCCCCACCCAGTTGCGACGGGAGGCGGAAACAGACCCCATTGCGAAGGCCATAAGAAAAGCGCGCACTTCCCTCGAGACCGGCCGTGGGCTGCGGCAGCCGCGATTTATTGCCTTTCGGGCGGTAAAAAGACATTGTCCAGCATACTTTCACAGCGTGGTTGTGTTGCAGGAAGTCTTTGCGTTATTAAAGGGATATAACTGATGCATTAATCATGACATTTAGTGTGACAATCACGCTAATTGTGCCTGCGCTTAGCACACGCTCGAGCTTATATCTCTACCGTCATGGTGTTTCATCGCAGAGAACTTTTTTGGTCAGTATCAAGCCTTATATGCACAGCTAGCATGCAATTTCAATTCCAATGCGCTCTTAATCCTTCCTGCCGGCCATAAAGCACACACCACAAATAGGGTTTTCTTGTCGCCAGCTACGTACGTGCTGCGCCAGTTACATCAACGTTACATCAAAGTTACATCACTGTTGTGAGCTCAACTGAGTCGCAGGGCTAGTAGAAAACAAATTTTGTCATAGTTCATGCTATCTGGCACATAAAAAGGTATTTTCCCCTTAAGTTATCAAATCTTGAATCAATATCAGCAGAGAGGCCCGCTTTCAGGAATTCTGTGTCCCGAAGTCGCGTTTATTTTATTCGGAAGCTCTCGCCGCGTGTAGCAGCGTTGCGTAACCGTTTGGCCAAGTATCATAGAATGTCATAAAATCGTGTATGTATTGCTGTGATTCAGGCAGGTGCCAACAGCGGAGAGATACTACGGTCAGCCCTTTACCGCGCCGATCCCTCTGACATAAATGCGGAAATATCAACTTAAATTGGTAGCGGTCGTGCTTACATCCCCGTACACGAAATGTGTTTAACGGGAGCAATAGCAAGCTCAGCGCACGAATGCCGAAGACGTACTGGTGGTCGAAAACATGCGCCTTGCCTGGACAACCTTCAGTGTGCAGCTGGCCGATGCGGTTATCGCTTGCACATCATTTCATTATCCATTCAAATCAACAAATATGCATACTGATGCATAAAATTATCATAGATGGTGGACTACGTAAAAGACACGAGTCAAACGACGCCCCAGAGCAGAAATCTGCTTGTAAGGACCAATTTCCAATCGCGCCCTGCCTGGTCGACTACACTTCGATGCCATCTTAACGAGTAACTCT
>JARKHS020013086.1:0-31597 GCA_030143305.2 Amblyomma americanum | reverse complement strand
AACAATGTGTGTCACCTAACTGTAGAACGGCCTGGAGGGGGAACATGTGAGTAGCGGTACACAGCACACACTCACATACGTTATGCGATGAAGCGCATCAATGACGCAAGCGAAGGACGCGTAAACACGCATTCTACGCGTAGCGCAAGCGCGACCCGTCCGCAGTCCGACGTGCTGCGCGCGGGACCGATGGCGACTGGTGTGGAGAGTAGGAGCGCGCCCGCAGCCTGCGTGCGAGGGTAAAAGAATCTAGTCTATACCTTCCGTCTCCACTCTCACCGTAGTAAACCAAAGCATTCCTCAGCGCTTAACATGTCCTTTCAGAGGCAGATCCCTCTTCTAAATTTTGGTCCGATATCAACCATGAAGCGACCGATCCAAGTAGGAGGCAGAGGAAAATGCTATGCATCGTACCTGTCCGGATTGAAGGTCAGCGGCTGTGGCCAGTAGCGCGCGTCCCTGTGTATCTGCAGTGTCGGAGACATGATGCACGTTCCGGCCTTGTACTTGAGGCCGTTGTACTCAAAGTCAGTGACAGCCTTTCTCGTGACGAATCTGTTCAAAAGCAGTGAAAATGTCAATATGTGAAGAAGAATGCAGTGAACTCAAGGATACCCTACGGCGTTTTATCGAAGAATCTTCAGATTGTTCACTTGACTGTACTCACAGAACCACAGGTGGATACAAGCGCAAAGCCTCGTTGATGACTTGGCCTAAATACGGTAGCTTCCATGTCAGGGTTTCGTAATCCATGTGTGCCTACATAAAATAAAAATAGACCTTGTTCACAGTGTAAATGTTACCTCACGCAGCAAAGCAATGCATTGCGTTCCTTTCCATCGAAAAAAAAAACAATGTGATCTGCAGCTCTACGTGCTCTAAACCAGGAGTAACTTGGAACAAAAATAAACTACACAAAGACTTTGTGAAATTGCAAAAGAGATGTGTAAGTACCACTAACCCCGGATGTCAGTCTTGGGCTGCTCAACCTTTAAATACAGCTCCCACTTCGATCCCTCGTCCAGCGAATAGAAAGAACGAAAGCAACCTATTGTGGCACACAGCCGCCGTTCTTAAGCGTATACAGTGAAATGACACTTAAACGATTGTTTTTTTTTCAGCTGAAACATTATTGAATCAAATGTCATTGTGTTTCAGGTAAGCCAGATTACACATACCACAACTTTACATTCAGCGAACACTTTTGATGCAGGAACACACGCGTCTGCGGGCAACAAGCCAAAACTCCGGTTGACATCCTGAAAACTTCGCAGAAGAAACTTCGTACGTAACAAATGGAAAGCTTGCGAAAGTTTGCAGTCACGTAATACATTTGCATAACTGCTTGAACCCACATCTCTTTTACTTGGTTCGGCTTCGCAACTGGCTTTTTGCTTGAGCAGAACCCGAACGTACTGCGTACCACTCTAGTCCCATTCTGAGTCTTGGGCAGCATTGGAAGCACCTGCTTTCAAATAAAATTACCCTGTAATTCGGACAGGAGATGCGTAATTCTATTTATAGAAGTTGAGAGCATTTGCCACACAAAATGCATTTGCACCAAAAAACGAACAGAATGCATGAAGGCACAGTAGAAGGCATTTGTCGTGTTTACGATAGAATGATAGTGAATAGAAAAGTTCAGCTGAAATCGCGGCATTGCATAAAAACGACAAATTAAACAATAACCGCGAGGAGCTTTGAGTATCCTTCATTTAAATGTCTTTAAAATGCAACTTGAATGCCTTTATCAAAATTACTGGCTGCGTACTCTTTTTCGATCTGGAAAACGTTTATTTACATGAAAATCTCCCTAAAGTCCTCTCAAGTTCATTTAAGCGGAAATTCTCTGAAGCAGCGGCGACAGCGGCGGCCAAAATTCTCGCCAGATGTTCAATTGCCTGCAATATAGAAAAGTTGGCCCACTACCAGACAGATGCAGGCAAGCTGGTATGTAGTAAACAGCGGTTAGATTGGCCACCTCAACCACTGTGTCTTTTGTAGACTATAGTTACAGATAATGCAGCACTCGTTATCGGGCTTCTAGGTCGCAGTGATTGTATGAAGGCAAAGTGACATCTCAAATATGAGTTTGAATAATGGCAACGCGAATTTGGGCGCATTAGAGTGTTTAGCCACAACGTAGATGGTGGACAGATGCAGTTGGAGAATATGGCACTACTTGCATTGCTAGAAACAGCATCGTTGACTTCTTTTCGAACTCTTTCTTGGACCTCCGGGTGTTTAGCCAAAAGGTACGTAATGTAACTCAGTGACGTAGATGTGGTTTCGTACCTGAAAATGAGTGCGCACTTTGTAAGAAATTAATTCGTGCACTCTGGTGGTCTACTAGTGAGTTTACTTCTCCTCATCTTTCTGGCATCTGCATGCGCACGCAACCGCGTTTCTAGCTCTTCATCGTCACACCCTCTCTCCACTCGGCGGCAGCTGGCGCGAAGATCCTCCGAACTTACTCGAGCTTAGTCCCATTGGCTACAGCTGGCTCGACGCTATTCCGAACTTAACCGTGCTTCCTCCCATTTGGCGGCAGCTTGCGCGACGCTTCTCCGAACTAACCTGAGCTTACCCGAGTTACTCCGAGCTTCACACAAGATTCTCGGTTGGCACCGTGTGAAGTATTGCCTTCGCACTAAATGTTTGCCCATAGACTGTTCCAGCAAACTTCCTGTGAGGAGCCTGATTACCTCAGAAGCGCTCATTGCGTGCATCCGCGACCCCTATACATCTTCCGTAATTCGAGCACACTACACTTTGGTTCATTACAACTCAATAGAACGCTGGGTCTGGTTTCATAATAGGGAGGGCGAAATACACAGGGGCGTTTTCGAATGTGTAAAAGCAAACTAGCTGCCGGAATATTTTGGAACATTCTCTCTTCTTTTTCACATTTGGAGGATCGTGCTATGTGCTAGAGTTGTATTATGAAGCGTTTCATCTGAAATGCATTTCATACACTTGGTTGACTATCAGCTTTGCTTCGACATTTTCCTTTAGATAAAACAATGATTATTGGTCGAATATAATTGATTTCAGTTTATATCAAAGGTACTCGTACTCTTTTGAAGCATAGTCGTTGCAGTCGAAAAGTCAATGAATAGAAATCAAAGAAAGCCTACAAAGACGAAGACAGGGAATAATAAAAAGAACGTGTTGTGCATAGCATCCAGCCGAATGTCTAGAACACTGAAAAAAAATTTAGTCGCACTGTGCTTAAATAAGGTATTGTGTCCCATCAAAGCCATTATATTTTTAGTAATTGCCGATTTCTTTCTCAGTTTTCAGTAGCATTTTGGAGAGCAAACTGCTGAAACGAACCTTCAAAAAGGATTGTGATTGAATGCTATATACCGGCAATTGTTCTTACCCTGCGACGAACAGAGTGGCAGCACTGACAAGCACTTCATCTGTGGTCAACGAACGGCTTTTCCACATGCCACCTATAAAATTCAATCATTCCGTGTGAGCTTTGCCTAGCCCTGTTAGCAAGTAAACATGTGCCGCAATTGGAAAGTTACCTAAGGCATGGACATGATGCCTGAGCAGGAGCTATGCCTGAAGGTTTGGTAGCTATCGGACTCACTTAAGGTGGCTAATGATCTGCTTAACCATGTTACTTGACATGGTTGTAACCAAAAGCTGTGTAACTCTCCACTGATAATTCTGTAACAGAAGAAAGAGAATTATTTGTAAGTAAAAAAGAAAGTTTCCCAACCTAATCGGAAAACAAAATTTTTCTGCCGTTACGACTGATTTTTTTTTTGCGGTTTTGCGGACATGAACTTGTAGTAACCACAAAATTGTCTCTAGTAACGACAGAATTTCTGCAGCATTGTGCAGTCTCTTGTCGTAGTGAGATAAACATTTCTCTTGTGACTACAGCCGACTTCGCAATACTACAGAAAAACGTGGGCCTGTGATAGGGCGAGAAATTATTTTGACGTAGTTTGGCTCGATTCAGCAGTATTTTTCGACAAGGCTGTCATTCTGTAAACGTGCAGTTTTACCATTCTTTTGCTGAGTGATAATTACTCTTGGTATTTCTTGCTTCTATAGGACAAGATCTTCAGCCGCCATACACCAGCCCTTATGCGTGTGGCAGCCGTTTCCAGCGGGGTCGTAAACAGCGCGTCGACCTCAACATGGCGTGAACCTTCAAATAAATCTTTTGAAATGTATGTATGTTCCTTCAAAGACGAAGAAAGCAGGCCTAGATACTTCTGAACAGAATATGTGGGAAACTGAAGCTTCTACTTTCCCCGTTTAGACTACTAATATGTATATAGATGCTTTTAATGCGCCTTCTGAGTGTTAATGATGTTTTAAGCAGTCTCACACATGCTTAAGGTGGTCAAAATGCCTGGGTACAGCTCACCAACGTTACACTAACTTTACCTCTTCAGAGCTGAGCAGAAGTTCAGCTTGTTGGCGGTAATAAAAATACATATTTGAATTCTGAGGGTTCCCGTGACAGCATAAAAAAATGTTCGCAGCCGTAGGTAAAACCATTCTTCCTCTGAACTTTCTCCGTGCTCATTGATTCGTGCATTTGTGATTCCAGAAACATGCAACAACGCTTTATGACTGGTGCATTTAGTTAAATCAGTCTACTAATGAATGCCTGCATAAGTAAAAAGCAAAGAATGCCATTTTAAGGCACGAAAAACTTCGCAGTAAACCTGTCCTGTGTTGCACGAAGGTGACCTAGACAAAGAAACCAACAAAGAAGGCGGCTCAGAGCACCCCTATTGTTACACAGTTATTAAAAACCAGACTATATGAGAACGCAGTGGGTACTGTGTGGCTTTCAATAGCACTTAGGCTGCTGAAGTGATGCATTTTTCAAAAGGTCTGTAAAAACAAATGTGCGTTTTATGTGCGAGGGTATGAGGGGGTTAAAGCTGCAGGCGAACTACGTGTATTTGCTCGGGCGGCTTTTGCTGCCGTGGACACCACAGACCTTGATACAATATAGATCATAGGCTATGTTCTTACTGAGTCATCTTACCAGCCGCATTGCCGTTCTTTACAGGGCCTGTGGACCCCGCAGTGTCTTCCTCTTGGTACTCGGCATCCAACAAGTTCTGAAGGACATCGGGCTTTCGCAGCTGTGACAAGCGAAAATTGTTTGATACTCGCAGTAAACGAGATTGAGCTAGCATATATTCATACTTCTGGAAAGAGCGTATAATATACTTTGGCACTATGCATTCAAGATTCGAGAAACCGAAACTATGCCGCCATTTCGTCCTCTGAGGTCATACTCACATAGTTCCACCTCTATCCACCATATTGGACCATGGCATCATCATTGGCAAGCGGCAGGTGCTTGTTTCTACAATGCTATTGTAGATAGCGCTACAAGTCTCAATGCGAAATGCGCTGTTTTCTAGTTGCAGCTACAGATGGCGCTTTGATGTCAGGGTGGTTGGAGGCCTCACGAAATCTCGAAACGTGATGAGTAGTTGCTGCCACAGATGGCGTTGTGATAAAGGGTTGTAGCAGGCCCCACGAAATCTCGAAACGTGATGAGCAAGAGCTAATGCTCTTAAAAAAAAACATTTTAGCAGCATCCCATTGCCTGAAACAATATCAGCCGTCGCACTAACATAAACGTCGTTTTTTCTTCATCATTCAAGCTGCACAAGCTGTGTAGTGGCGTTAACTGAGAAAGAAAAAACAAGCGCGAGTGCGGTAGCCAGAGGCTAACAACAACAACAACAACAACATAAACCACTTAATGAACAGGCGTGATTTGGAAGACTCCCGTTAGCATTCAACAAAGAATATGTCGTCCAGACGGGGAGCTGTCCAAAAAAGGAGGTTAAAGTAGCACTCGAACAATGTGGACAAAGCTATTACCGAGTGCTCTGCCGTCCGCTACTCGAACTTTGGCTGGATTCGAGAATTTGTAGACTACTAAGTGCTTCACTAACGCGGAAACAAAATAGTCATGAGATCACTGAAGCTGCTGTGCTTGGTTCTCTGATCGCGATATCAGCGTTTCTGCTATCCCCTATGCTGTCCGTCTCAAAGCAGTAGGACGTTTTCAGGCTCTAGTCTTATTTTGCCACTTTTTTTTACTTTTTTCCCCTATTGTATGGGGTTTATTATTGAGTTTTTATTACCACGTGTTTACGAAAAGCTGTGTTTTTGCTTGGACATATCAATTTTTTTCTTTCAAACCATCTCTTTTTGACATTTCCTTTACCCATTTTTTACGCAGATTCTGCTGCGCTATGCACTTTCAAAATTTTTAGCCGCATTTTATTATTTTTTGTACTTTTACTTTCTGCGCCCTTATTTATTCCTTTCCAATTTTTGCAGGGCCAATGTTATGCAATGTGATATTTCTTCTCTTTCCTGTTTTCACATGTCTTGCATCAGATGTTTCTCGCGGAGAGTTGCCTTGGGCATCAGCATGTGAGCTGTTTACGACATGGCCGTTTTGCTTGATCATTTTCTACAATGGTCAAAAAGTGTTAGGAAAAGTTTTTTGTGCTTAAAAACTAGAAGTAGCGCACGATGCTCGCCGGTGTGGTCTTTCTCCCTGCTGCGCTGTAGAATATGCTGAGAGCGAGAAACGACTCAATGGTGATGAAACACTTGCGCACAATTTTGCTCTCTCAGAGTCTGAGCATTAAGATGTGCTTTTCTGTACGCCATGAATTTTATTGCGCTCCATAGTGCGATCTCGCTCCTCATGATACGATCGTATTACGATCTAGCTCAAAGTTGTATTAACTAGCTCATAGCTAAGCACTTACCTTGGGGTTTTTCCTTCTGAGCTCAATAACCTGATAAGTTTCATTGAGCAGAGGCATCACAACATATGCGCCGAGGAGCATGTTGATCCAACACAACGGTTTCATTAAGGGCCCCAGCATGGTGGTGCTCTCTGCCGCACAAGAACAAGCAAAGGCTTCATGTAAAACAATTTCCATCGTGCTAAACCAATATTCTGTTTTATAAATAGGTAAGTCTCGAACCACTGTTTACTGCTTTACCCCTGCTTGCACACTTTTACTGCGTCCACTGGAATTCACTTTATATATTTGAAGATCTGCTTTTTTTCTTTACGCCAAATAAACGTGTAGTAGCTAGATGTTGATTAATATTATAGAAGCTAAAGTAGACGGCCTAGTACAAGGAGATTTTGAGCCTTCTAGTTACCTTGATAAAAAGGCTACAACATTCTGCAAGCGTCACTGCACAAATCCGCCTTCACAAAAGCACTGGGCTCATATCGATATTTTTTAAGCACAGATGTATTGTCTTCCTTTCGCTCTGGCCTTCTCTCTTTTTTTTATGCTAGCCTTTTTTTTAAAGCATATTCGCATATAACTTCAGTCATTTAAGTACCACAAAACTTAAGGTACTGATCTATGCCTGATTTGGCTATTATTGAATGGACCTCAAAAGTGTCCTCTGTGTATGGGTTTATCAGCAAATGTATTTGTGGTAAGTGAACCAGGAAGTTCTGTGAGTTAATTGACGATGACCAGCAATGAAGGCCTAGCGATTGAAAAGGAATAGGTCGTGAAAGTTGTATATGTGGAAAGAAAATTTACAAGCTACAGAAAGAAGATTTACAGGCTACAGCGCACATAATCTGCCGATATTTCTTGTTTCTTGTCGTCTTTACAGTTTGAAACTCCATCCTCTGAGGTGCGCATTACCCTCCTACGATCTCTCGGCGCTGCCTAGTCTGTTCATTTGCCTGACGCTAGCCATCGCTTCCCTACGTATATTAATTCGTTTGC
The DNA here is from genome assembly GCA_030143305.2 of Amblyomma americanum. Taxonomy (NCBI): domain Eukaryota; kingdom Metazoa; phylum Arthropoda; class Arachnida; order Ixodida; family Ixodidae; genus Amblyomma; species Amblyomma americanum. Next base: position 23,816 of record JARKHS020013086.1, on the reverse strand, counting down.
TTCCTGCAAGTATGGTATTAAGCTGGTCTGCACAAGTGGCTTCAAGTATGAGAGGAGAAAACTGCGGTGCACAGCGGTTGTCGGAAACGCAACATGCCAATTTTTAGATGAATTTGTAGACCGTGCAAGTAGCTAAAATTAGAGGCATTTTGCAGCGGCAACGAGGAAGAGGACAAAAAAAAAATGCGAATGACAAAAATGAGATTGCTGATAATCTCGCAAAGGCTTCCCTCAGCGGCCCCGTGTTGCCAATCATCCCGGCTACAGCCTATATTACAGCATCTAGATTTCGGCGACGTGCGTTTTTAAGCACGCAAGACACATCACTTTTAACATCGGTGGATTATGAGCACCTTAAATATTATTGGAACAGGAAAATTTGTTGCTCTCGGCAGCTTGAAGTATCACTGACGAGGCTGCGCTGCCACATCTCCCCTCTAAATTTCTATTTACACAAGTCGGGTTTGGCGCTTTCTCCCCTTTGTGTATTTTGCCGTGAGCCTGAATCTATTGAAAATTTTTGGCTGTATTGTCGCCGATTCAACTCTCTGAGAAAAAGATTGCTGGAGGAGCCCTTGCACCATCTTGGCCTTAGTTTGAGCAGCCCGCTCTTGCTATCATTTGGCGCCACCACATTTGGGTTCAGCCACAGATCTGTTTGTACCGCTGTTCTAAATTTCCTGATAGAATCTCACCGACTGCCTTGCTAAGTGTTCCAACCTTTTCTTTTCTATCAATTATTACATTTTGACTAAATCATTAATATTTAATCCCTCTCTTTATTATTATTCTTAAAATTTTAAAATCAAAACACTCATTCCTTTTCTGTTCATGAGGAACAATTCACTGGTGTTGCGCTCCCACGTGCTTTTCCTTTTTGTTAACTGCGTTCAGGTGAACAGCCACCCGATTCTCGGCCGATCCCCCAGTGTGGGTATGTGCCATCTTTTGATAGGCTAACAACAACAACAACAACCCGCAGTCGCCCTGCCACTGAGTCGCATCAATCGCTATGTGGACAAGATTCTGCCGCACTGAAGCGGGCGATGTAGTTGAGTGCTCCAGGAAAGAAGCTGGAAATGGTCGTATACAGACTCTTCGCCCGTTTTAAATAAGCATTCGGAACAAGCATTGACGTAACGCAGAGCAGAATAACGCGGGAGTAAGGTCTACTGGACTTGCTTCGCCAACTCGTCGATTCCAAATGCGATCGCCTTGCACGGCTCGCTAATGAATCGCTAATGAATCGCTCGCTAATGAACCTCGCTAATGAATCGCAGAGAAAATCACTGCTTTAGGGCTTACTGAGCTTGTTGAATCACAAAAAAACAAGGTCTTGCCCTTTAAACTGCTTGCCGCACCCAACAATGGATGCTGGCGGCTGCGTCCTCCTCCTTAACTTAATAATGTCAGCTTTCCATTCATTTTAACGATTTCGTGTTGAAATAGGCAGAAACACCAGCTTTTTTGTGATTTGAACCGTGGTACTGAACAGTGGGTCGCCATGATTCTAAACTATAGCGTGGGAACACAAAAGAAAGCAGCAGCCACGCTGGCAGCCGAATTGACGGAGTCTTTGCGGTGACGTCACACTGCGGCGACCACAAAGGTACCAGTGTTTGATATCGGGACTAATACCAGAACCAACAAGTTCACGTTCCTGCTCCGATCGTCTAACTTGTGTTAGGCAAACAGGCTCACATCTGTGTAGCCTGGTTTGGACATCCCCCCTTCACTCACGGCAGATCATGTGGAGCGGTCCCTTCATGATTCCCTTCACTACCGCCTTGGCGGCAGTGGCGAAGGAGCTATCGGGTTCCTTCTGGAAGCTGTAGTCGACGCCGAACGCCGCGCGCCCCACGTAATCCAAGGAGAGATGCTGGTAGAGAGAGAACACATTCGCCTCTTTGCCGCTGTCGGCGAGATTTTGCACGATGTCCACGAATATGTCGGCGCTTTTTCCTAGCTCCGTCATCATCTGCTCGGAGATAGAAGCCAGTCAGAAAGGAAGGCGCGCGTCATGCAGAGATAGAAAGCGGTCCATACAAAACCTCGCTTGGTGAAGGAGACTAGGGTGAAAGTAAATAAGCCTCCGGCAAGCATAATGAAGGGGGAAGATTTACATTTATATTTTGAGACTGGCACGGCTTTCCGAAATGCTTTCAAAAAGCAATGAGAAACAGTATGGTCGGAAGTGAAATATAGTGCATATTGATCTATGCCTGGTTTACCCTGATAAGTTTATTTCGTACTTTTATCATCCAACTATTGCAGTAGGCGGCAGAGTCGTAAACAGGAAGTAAGCCACGCTGAATGGGAGACGGTGGACTTCAGCCTACACCTTTGGTATCTTTCTGCGCAGGCGCTACCAAATATTTCACTATCAACTGCAATTGTTTTAGCGGACAAGTTTTAAGATTGGTGCGCGCAGAGTGTTCGGTTAGAGGGGACTCAATATGTAACGAAAAGGAAAAGAATGGTTTTACCTCCGAGCACTTATTATTAGTTGGTACTCTAGTGAATTACCCTAAGTACTAAGTACGACGTTACTGACACTACAGTCATTACGTTCATTCAGTATTTTCTGTTCCAGTTTTTGCTGCTTGTCATGTGATCTCTACACTACTCGGTGACGCTTGTTGTGGCTGTCATGGGTGTAGGAGAAAACACTCTCACAAAGATTGCAACGCCATGTTTTTCTGGCACGTGCAGTCGGAATCATGAAGGCTAACCAAACGCTCTAAATGCCTCCCCGATTACATGAGATAAACGATTGCCGGCTTTCCGTAGGGCTGCTAACTGTCTAAATACACGTGTTCTGCGGTGAATGGATTGTAACTTACTTGTTTCAGCTTCATGGGTGTAAAACCCGAAGCGATTGTCCTACGCAGGTTGCGCCACTGCATACCGTCAGCATATACAATACCATTTGCCAAGCGAGGATGATTTTTTTCCAGAGTTAGCAACAGCTGTAAAAAAAAAAATTCTTGTAGCTGCCTATCGTAAAGTATTCCATGCACATGAAGTGAAATAGCACTGTAAGATGAACCTGGTGTGTAGATATATAACGCAAGAAATTTCTGATGGGTGTTTAAACAAAAAAATGAACATTATCGCTTAAATCACAGTTGTTCCTGCCCCACCCAGCTTTTCATTGTGGATGATTGCTAAATTACGCGTACGTTTACCCATTCTAGGCAGTCAGACTGAAACAACTGCCGCTATCATACGCCATATCTACGCATGGCGACACAGATAATTTTTTGCAGATGGATCGCTAACAAAGACCCCTTCAGAAGAAGCGGTGATGGTGACAGGAAACGCCATAGGCTACACGTTTAGGCTTATACATATTTAATCTTCCACAACATCGGAATAGGCTGGCACACGAAAGGCTGTCCGCTATATTGGTCAGCAGACCGCAAGGCAATGGACCATAACTGATAACTCAAGAGCAGCATTGCAATTCATCATAATATACGAGTGCATACAGCAATGAACGTGCGAGCTATTAGTTGGTCAAATCATGCGGCTTCAGTTGACACCTAGCCATTGTGGAAATCGGGAAACGAATGCGCACTGACACTGAAGGTAAGTTGGCTCATGCTGATGTGAATTTAATAAACGCAGTATTCTCCACAACTGACGCTGCAGCCTTGCTGTGTTATCCAATGCAAGCTGCCATGGAAGTGCGTAGGAAAGAGACCAGCCATAACCGCCTCTTTTGTAGTCTAGATGTTGGTTTACAATTCTCCCTGTCCATTTAACGTCCTGCGGCGCCAAGCAGCCCTTCACAATCGATTAAAGATTGGTGTCAGGTAAAGGAAACGCTGCTTCCAGAGTATGGGAGTTGCAGTAAGCCCCAATTGTTCGCACTGCAATGTCGTAGAGACAATTCATCACGTTATTTTCGAGTTCCCTCGCTATGTTGACGCAAGGAGAGCACCCTCCGACGGTTAGTCTCCCGCTCTCACGGTGAGGAAGCACTCTCATCCCTTACAAAGGTTTCTTTAGACAGTCTATAGACTGTCCATACACTACTGTCTATAAAGTCTGTAGACTGTCTATGAACAAACGCTAGAAAATAGTCTATAGGCAATACAAGTCGTACAGACAGTCCATAAACAATGGGTGGATTTATGGTCACACACTTTTAATAGACTTTTGACTAAAGACTATGAATAGGCGAAAAGAAACATCTATAGGAAGACAATAGAGTCTATAAGAAGTGTATGGACTATCTACAGACCATTTTTATAATGGAGGAGCCCGGGCGAAAGTCGCTGATGGTAGATGCGCGACGAAGTCATGCTTGCGCGTGCATGTGGTGTGCGTGTGCTTTAGCGTGTTCGTGCGTGCTTGTGCGTGCGTGTGAAAGTGATCATGCGTGCATAAAGTTGAAGCCCGCCTCGGAACATGCTTTGCGCAGACTGCATCAAAAACACTCCGAAAGCTGCATGTGCGTCAGTGTGTGCACCAAAACGTGTGTGCCTAGAAGCCCATCTCTGGAGTATGCCTTAGTGATTCGCGTGCGTGTGCATGCAGGACTTAGCAGCGTTTTCTACGCATTTGAATCTGTGCGATTGGCTAGTGAATGGCAGTGTCCGGGTCAGTCTATGCAACTCATTGTACTACGATATCGTCACCTTCCATTTGCACTCTGCCTCTTTGTTTCATTAGCATCCCATGCTCATTTCTCCACTGGCCAACCTCACCGTATTTGGCCTCGTTAAAGATTTTTCTGTCCCTTTCTCTGATAACGTCACGGGAAGGTGACGTCAGACAGGGATGAAGGCGGACGGATGCCTCGGCAGTGAACTGTTTATTGGGGAGCTTGCGCACTCAGTGAAAGGAACACGTCGGTGGTAAAAGTGATGGGCGCATTTGGAAATTGTAGGTATCTGAATGCCAATTGCTTGCGGTGGTATTCTATTTAACCCTGTACCGATCCGTACATCATCTAACAGTGGAGACTGCCTTAAATGCAAATATATACTTTCATTTCTGTTCACATATGTTTCAAACTTTACACTATCGCACAACTACATTTAAACGTATTTTCCAAAGCAATACCAAAGCTCCAGCTGCCAGAGAAGCAGACGAAATGCTGTAGAAGTACACAGTGGAAAAGCTACCCATACCTGAAAAATCAAAATTTTCACCAGGGAACTTCCACAAAATGAATTAGGGATGGGAAGGTTTTAGTATGGTTTGATTTACATCGAAGGACGTCTGGACAATTTTATTGTCTTGAGAGGCTCGTAAAGTAAAAAGATTTCCAAATCATTGAATGCACTTGCCGTGCTTAGTTGTACATATCTGCCACGTTTTCGATTACACCTGTGCAATTCAAGGATCATTAACCCCAAACTGCTGAAACTTCAGGACTTTCATCTCACATATTAATTGTGTGGCAACTGTAGAATTGTGCTTGATGCACGACGCCTACATAAAAGAAAAGACGTTTATCATGAGGAATAACTCCGAACCCTTCAGTTACACTTGCATGGTCTTCGATATTCGCGAGTAAGCTAATCGGGCTCCGCAAACATATAACTGGGTGGCTCGCCCAGTGAAGCGAGCCTGAAAGCTATTATGCATCGCTTCAGCGCCAAGCGGTCGGAGAACGAAACTAATTGAAAACGATAAGCAAACAAAACGTTGCGGCAGTACCCTCTAACGATGCTTTGCAAGGCGATATGATACACACAAATGTTGTTGTCAACTGACCCTGGAAGCCAGTTATGCGCGTCTTCAAAGTTTCCATCGTCAGTGTAAATTTACCCAGTGTACACCGACAGCCTGTGCTCCAGTACCCCTTTTCTTAAGCAATGTTGTCAACGTCAACGCGTATTGCTCTAGTGCTGTGTTCCTGCCCCGACGTTGTTCACGCCACGCATGCAGCGCACATCTATTTGTACCTACTGCCACATAGCTCGAGCTAATATTAGTTTGGTGGTAGTATTTGTTGATGAAGAGGACGATGTGCAATGCACTGCTCGAGGGGTGATCGACTGCGGCGATAGCCTAGTGCTCCCGTGCTGAGGCCAGCGAAGCTGACTTGTTCGGGCCGCCGCGGGCTTGAATGGCAGTCGCGGAAATATTTAATTATTTATGGTTTGCCCAAGGCCACCCTCAAGGTCAAGCATCGCGCAAACTCGCCAGCTGGTTTCATCTCGTGAAGTATTGCTTCGCACTAAAAGAGATAGGTTATGTACCCAACACCTCTCCTCTCCCCCTTTCTGCATGTCCCTGCTCGTTCAGATCGGCCTGTAGACCGTTCCTTTAAGCCATCAGGATAACACAAAAAATTCTAAATAACACGCTGTGACGGCAGTGTACGTCTGCGTGAACACGTAGACGTGTATGAGCAATCAACACGTGGTATAGGGAAGCAATCTGAAATGGCCAACATAGGCGTGCGCATAGGAAAATCGAAAACAGATGGGCGCAGATGATGAACTTGAAACAAAGAAATTAAAGAGAAAAACACTCCGTTGCAATAGAGGCCACCAAATATTGTACCGTTGAGTAAATGCCCTTCTTTCGCAAAAACTTACGCCGCGATCCGTGAAGTTTTGAAAGTTGCGAACGAAGACAAATTCTAAGAAGTCCAGGTCCTTTGTTACAATGAAGGGCACGTCTCCGTCGAAGAATCTGTAAAAAATGCAACATAAAGGTGTTTGCTCTAATGGCGAGTCTTGCTTTCAAGGAGAGCAAGACGGTGCACTATGCCAAAGCGACCAGCACAGCTTCTTCTGAAACGAATTTATGATCTAGCAAAATTGCAACAAATGTTAGTAGGCGAGATAAAGACCGTGCTGGCCAGGTAGAAGTCTGTGGAAGGTGATCCACATTTATTGGAGTCCCGGTAACCGCGGCTGGTGAGCCGGCGGAGCGGGCTGTTGACGTTGCTGACCAGGCTGGTTTCCGAAAGCGTTCTGTTCTTTTCTGCGCGAGCGAGGTCGAGCTCCCAGCTTCGTCTTCATCAGCGCCGCTACAAGTCTCCCCCTCCGGTCTAACGACTCCATAAGGACCCGGACGGCTGGACGATTAGATAACCAACGGGAATTATGTGTTCGTCCATTTTCGGTGACAAGCGAGAAATCCTTATAGAGCAACGCATATCATGAATGTTTTTTGAAGAAACAAGGGTACTTGAAACCCTAAATTCTATTAGAGTTACAAAACTGCACAGATGCAATAAGAAATGTGACGCGAGTTTTTAGTCCACAAATGAACGACTAGAAAAGAACAGTCGCAATCAAAGCTTTCGTGTAGGCCTTACCCAAAGGTGTCGCCATACTTTTCCAACCATCTGTCAAGAACCTCGATGTGATCCTGTAAAAAATATTGAATGCAGTAATTACACGGCAAAATGCTCGCATGCTTCATCATCTTTCGTTCCACGGTGGATGCTAAATGACGCGAGACTAAAATACGAACAAGTCGAGTCGTGGAGTGCTGAGCAAGCATCGTTAGATATCAGCTATTCATTTCACCTGCCCCTGCGCAGTCAGGGTAGCGTTTCGAGAGCGCTGTTGTGGAGTATCTAAGATATATTCTTTCAGTCTTTACATTTCTGCATGCCCGGTAACTTTCTTTCAAGAACAAAATCGAACTCAGATAAAGTCGTTTAATAAATGCAGTATTAAACCACTGAAAGATCTGCAGGGAACAAGGTGCAACAACGTAACGTGACAGCCCTACAGCGCTGGCTTTAATGTCCACATCTTTGCGGTATTTTTCTAATCAAGGTATCTAAGATATATTCTTTCAGCTATTGGAAGAAAAAGCGCTTTATTATGGCCTCTATGTTGACGTCATTCGGAGCAATGGATCCCTAACCTAACGCCATACTACACCTCACCACCACTTCTTCTATCTGCGAAGTTGTTGGTTATTAGTGATTTTGCAGGCCTCATCCACCTTTCCAGGGGTGCTTGCGACGCAGCTGCATCGCTCAGAGTGCGCAACAGTGCACACTCTCTATCTACATACGTTGAGGGTAACGGAATCTCGCGGTCAGCGACGGCGGCCACTTCTGTTTTTCATTATGATATACATGTCTGAAGATATCTTGACGGGCTTGACCACGTTTCGGAAGTGACGACGTCGTCACGACGCTTTTAAGTGCAGTTGAGACATCATTCAATTTCTATCGAACAGGGAGCGGAATTTAGAAAACTGCAAATTGTAAGGTGTAAGATTTAACGCCCATGAATGACACATGGGCTATTAGGGACGCCATGGTGGAGGGCTCCGGATTAGTTTAGACCACCTGGGGTACTGTACAGTGCGCTGACTTTGCAGAGAAATATAGCACTGAAGCTGAGTGTACGAAATAAATACTTTTGCATGACCGTCATCTGCAATGCTATTTTTCTTCGTTTCTTTTTTTCTTATACTAGGGCTCTGATACAGAATCATGTACACCATGCCTCGCTCATGTAAAAGGCAAGATGGGCTTTCCGAATGGCCCCGACAACTGCGCACAGACAGTCCGACGCGACCGAAAACAGGTGTTTGCACCTGTACCTTCAACGTAGTTGTCAGTTCACTAAAAACACGCAGACATATTGTGTCGGGGTGCTGCAAAATTGACATACCAAAAGTGATTACTCTGTATCAGTCAGTATTTCCACGTGGCCTCACCGTTTCGTGGTACTCGCGGATGTTTCCCCATAGCAGACTCGGCTCTGGGCCGGGTATTCCGAGGGTTTTGAAATATGAGAAGTGTTTGTGTCGCCATCTGGAAACGAAAAAAAGAATAGAAACATAAGCACTGTGTTTGTCAGAACGAGAGCGAGAGGTCAAGCCTTCTGCGCAGTTATAATGTACATGTTTGAGTTCCTGCATATTGCTTTTATTTACTTTTGCAATCTTTTTCTTTTATTTGTTTAGTAATCGCGTAATCGCAGTGGCATTGCTTCCTCGGGCCAAATTTTTCAGTTCTTGCAGAGCAGGCGGTACAGTTATAGTTGACCGGAATCAGGTTCCAGTGAAGAGCACAGCACAGAGGCGCTGCAACAGGTTGCTGGGCTGCATTTCTGGGGCACTATGTCCCTCGAAATGTGACATACCTCATAAGAGGCGAGGCACCATATTGGGCATCGGATGCTGAAGGTGGTAATGACTACTCAGCAGTTTTGCCTCTTTCTTTTCGTCATTTATTTGAACCACGGCTTTTGAAAGAGAGAACACAGAGAGTACAAATTAACCCGTTCAACACGATATCATAAATATAGAGCGCTTGATGTTAACAAGCTTCTGGTGTGGATATTTTTTTTTTCATATATCTGTACCGGTTTATTTGTATCAAGCGCGATGCTTGCTTGGTACTTTTCGCTTAGAACTGTCATGTGAGCCTCCATCAAAGGCGCTCTTCAAAGTTTCAGTAATGTCATTGCCAGTAACTCTGAAGGCTTTTCTTCTGTAATTTTTTCATGCTCAGTACGACTATCAAATTGCGTCTTGTTTAAAACGCTTTCTATTCACACACCCATCACTTGAAAGTACACGACGTACATTCTGCTCATCCAAGTTTGCAAACATCCGCAAGATCTGACAGAGCTTTCTAATGTGCGGTTGCTTGGTCACGAATGTTGAGGTACCTTCGGGGGGTGAGTGGAATGTTTAGCTAGAGCTGTAATTTAGAGTTAACTTCCTTCTGAAAAGCAGTATTGGACTGTGATGATATTAATGTATAAGATTTAATTGGTCCAATAAGAAGTTTGGCGAATCGGGGAGTGGCCATAAGTCCAAGCCTCGTGAAGGAGCTGCCGTCAGACAGGTCCGGTCAACTAGCTTGCGCTGGTCATCCAGGTCCTAACTTATTAATGCACGGCTGTGGGGATTGTGGGATGGGCTGGGACTATGAGAAATGCGTGGTTAAGTTGACACTCATAGGTGGTACGATTTATTGTTTTTGGGTATTTAACGTCCCAAAGCAACTCAGGCTACGCGGGTTGCCATAGTGAAGTGCTCCGGAAATTTCGACCGTCTTGGGTTCTTTAACGTGCACTGACATCGCACAGTACACGGACCTCTAGAATTTTGCCTCCATCGAAATTCCACCGATGGAGGCGAAATTACAACTACAATTTTTGTAGTGTAGTTTTAGCAGGATCGAAGCTCAATTAAGCATATGTATGGGTTTTTAAGCTGCCGGGAAGCCCCCGTCTTGTCTCGCGTGAGTTGTACGTTGCTGGTGGATATCTGTGTCCGCCCAGACGTTGATGCTGGAACAGACTTGCGTACGAGTTCGGCACTGGCTCCGGCGAGGGACTTCGGTCAATGGCGATTCCTGACGCCCGGGTAGCGCTTGAGCGCCTGACAGCGTGTGCATACTAGTTCCCAGGATATAACTGACTGCAAGGGCCCGTAGTAAAATACGACCTTGGGGAAGATGGTAGCGCCGGACCTGAGCATTCTATCCACTCACGGGAATACAAGGTGTTGCGTTAGTTTTGACAAGCAGCTTGCTTGTCAGTGATGATATATGTGGTGTTAGTGTTAGCTGTCTGTATGGCTGCTTCTAAGGCGGTGCTGGTTGGTATGGAAGCTGTCATGACCGTATCCAGCGCTTGGTTGATTACGCCCTTGGTGGCTTTTCAATCGAGGTAGTGAGGTGCGTCCGTGTAGCGCACTTCCGGTAATGTGCTATAATACATGTGACCCAGTGCCTCGGCTCGTGCTTTCCTTTGTTCAATATGGTAGACACGGTGCATATTTTTGGGGATCGGTGCAATTTGTATGTGATCCTTGTTGACCGATGAGAGTGGTTCCTGGTGGTGATTGTGGCATGTGGGTAGGGATAGACGACGCTTTGCAGCAGGTGACGTCCCATGCTGCTGAAAGTCAGGCCATGGTCAGGCGTTCAATTTGACTGGCAAGGTTGGCTGGTCGTGTTATTGAATGCCAGGGCGAGGAGCTCCTCGGTATAATGTGGATGGCTTTAGGTTAGCGCTAGCTTCAGGCTTTGCGAGTCAGAATGATAGAGGTTTCTGGTCTAGCCTGGTCTAGCTCTCTACGCTTGAGTATGTGGTACGGCTAATGACTAGTGCCTTAACCATCCGGAGCGCGTCAGTCTGTTAGACACCCTTGTCATCATCCGAGGATGTGTGTTCTGGTCTTACTGAGATTGTGTAAGGTGTGGATAACGCTGCCATCTTGCTGTATGGGCAGGCTGAGGATGCCTACACATGTTGCCGTAAGGATGATAGTGTTAACCAGCGTTAGTTGGACATCCGGTGCCTTCAGAGGGTGGCCTCATCTGTTGCGGAGCAATGGAAGGGGCTCTGACTTGGCCGCGGAGCAGTTGAGGTCCGCTCTGCGTTCTTACTCCTGCATAGTATCGGTTGCAGTTTGTACGGCATCGTTCATGACGCCGCCAAAGCCTGAGGTGGTCCAGATTGTGGCGTCATCAGCGTAGCGCTCATGTTTGACACATGAGAATCGGTTTGAGCTAGGCGGGAAGCTTCCACATGGCCAGGTTGAATAGGGTTGGCGATCAACATATTAATCATCAAGATAATGGATGATGATGATGAACTTTTATGACAAAGGGGCACCTCTGGTTAAAGAGCGCCATGGCAGGTGTTTTCGTCTATTGATGATGGGGTCAAAGATCTATTTTTCAAGCATTTCACCCCAGATCAAGACGAGCACCAGGGCAGGGGAAAGCTTGAACCCATTGCATCACTGTCGACGGGCGCTGGGGATCAAACTCTGCACCTCCCGATTGCGAGGTGAGTGCTCAATCGACACAATGGATCATAATAATGTGTGAGTTTGGGCTAGTTGGCAGGCCAATTCTTGACAAAAATGCCCGGAGAAAACGAGGAAGACGGAGACGTGGAAAGACGGATAAGGGTAAACGTCCAACTGAATTTGATTCGAAATATATGATGAAATATGCAGAGGATATTATAGGGAGGCAAAGAGGGAAAAAAGAAAAAGAACACAACAAAAGGCTTGGAACAGAAGCCAAGCCAAGGAAAGGCAAGTTGTCCCTCGGTTAGGGCACAGATATCGAATCCCTTTTGTGAAAGATCGACTGATGCGCTTACGCAGTCGCAGCCTGTCCTGTATGTCCAGCGTCTGAAGTATTTCACGTGTGAGCTGCGTACGATGACTTTTAATAACCATGTCTCGAAATCAGGAGCACAGTGGTTACCGCGCTCGAATTCACAGTCGCGACAGCAAATAGTAAGTTTCTTTACAGCGCGGTTCGGGCGTCCCCCGAGATATGCGAGACAGTTACTGTGCCATTTCCTTTCCTCAAAAAGCAAACAAAACACGTGAGCTGACGGCGTTCATGGAGTTCATTGGCGCTGACAACTTTGCAAAGACCGTTCATTTTCACGAAAGGAAAGGCGCACAACCGGCTCCGTGGGTCAGTGGAAACCTCAATCTCGCTTTCGCTTTGCATATCCTGGATTAGTTGGGCTAATCCATATTAATTTTTTTCATCGGTGCACAGCAACACTCATGATGCGTATTTCGAGAACTAACTTAACCCTAAAAAATGAAATAAAAGCAGCTGGGCTCTTCTACCCCCGCAATTCAAATAGCTGTAAGTTTAGTGCCCTTGGGGAAAACAAGTTTTTTTTTCGTCCCGTAAGCGTACTATCTGCACAAAATGCAATCTGCCAAGCAACTGAAATGTGCGTTATCTCATATAAGAAAGAGTAACTGATGTAACCAAGCGTCACCAGTGTTAGCAAGCCTTGACGGCAAGGAATAAAAAAGAACGGACAGTTTTTTTTTGTCAGAAATAAAACAAAGCTCTCACACTCTAACCACACCCGCTGTGGCGGTTCAGTGGGTTTGACTTTCGGCTGCTGATTCCATGATCTCGAGTTCGATCCTGGCCGCGGCAGTTGCATTGCGAGGGAGGCTAAATATAAAAACATCTGCGTGCTGAGCGATGTTAGCTCACGTTAAAGAGCTCCTGGTGCTCTTAATTAGTCCGGAGCCTTCCACTAGGGCTTCCCTCAAAGCCTGTGTGTCACTTTGTGACGTTATATCCCACAAGCCACATATTCTGCGCAGAAAAGAATTGCTTCGTTGTAAACTAGAATTTTTATTTCTTGTCAAATAACAGCCGCCTGCACATCACGATTTCATCGACGTTCTCGTCCTGTCCACTGCGCTACCTACGATCCCTGCGCGTTTTCAACCGTCTCAGCCCTATCGCTCCTTAAACTAAAAAAAACAAACAAATAAAAGGACGAAATGCCGTGCAGCTTCCAGCCTGGTTCGCTGTTGTTCAGCGAAACACTTATTCAATGTGAAAGGCGGGGCAAGAAACGCTCGTTTTGGATGCAATACCCCGCCTGAAGAGCGATGTACTCATGTCAGGTTTGAGAGATTAACTCCTCACCTGAAGAAAGTGGCCACGAGGACGGCGATCACAGTAAGGGCCCCGACTAGCAGCAACATCCCGGTAGAGCGGACGGGGGAATGCGTTTGTGCCAACAAGATATGGCGTGCTAATTGAAAGGCAGAAGCTGCACTGGACTATTGTAGCGCAGCTGCGGCCCAACGAAATGGGTGGAAAGAGTGAAGGAAAGCAGGAGAGCCTTTCCCTCGCCGCACTACATCTCCTCTGACATTTTCCTGCTTTTGCTTTTGCTTTTTATTTTCCACTGGAGGAAGGTCCCTGGAGGAGGGTGAAGGCCGCGCAGTTTCATTTACCGCAACGGTCACTGCGCCCTTCACACAGTCGGCAGCTGGACCAATTCCGACTGACAGGCTGACCTACTTTACGCGAAAGAATTCGTTGGCAATTGCGTGTTCGCGGAAACATGCGCACTGATTCCAGGGGAAACCTCGTGCTTGTATGAGGCTCGCTAGCGGCGCACTGACGGACATCAAACATGGAGTTCGACAGCAGCTGCAGGCTCTGGTCTGCACCTCTCTTGTCTGTACGATTCCGACCATTATACGAACGCATTTGGAAACGAGGCTTACCTCACAGATCGCGGGAATGTGGCTGTTTAAGCTTTCAAACGCAGTCTGAACTCTCTATTCAGCTGTGTGCTGGTGTGCACTTTGCTGTTATATTGATCAGGCTAGACTGATAATACCAAACCAGGCTAGAATATTAGGTGAGCGTTACGTGACAGCAAATAATTAATTCTTGCCTGGAACAAAGCTTTTATAAGACAGAAAATTTCGTAAAGTGAATAACACGTGACGCCGTCATGCAGCACGGATTCATATCGCTGCGGCTTGGGACGAATTTATGAGCGTTCTGGAGGAGAGCCATTTTGCTGCCAGTGTACAGTCGGCCACAGACGTCTCCAGAACGCTCGAACTCCGTGCCGTCTGCGCTCCGCAGCGCGCGGAGTGACGTCTAGCGGCAGCGCCTGGTTAGAGATTGCGCATGATTGACGCTGAGACCATACTCAGAGATGCGCTATCTCGAACCAGGCGCTGCCGCTAGACGTCACTCTGCGCGCTGCGGAGCGCAGACGGCACGGAGTTCGAGCGCTCTGGACAGGTCTGTGGACGACGGCAAAATTACCCAAAAAATACGGGGAAAGGAGGGTGGCAAGCGTAGCCAAGAAGGCGAACAGTGTTATAATTCAAAGAGTGCAAAACAAACTATGAAGAGGAAGGATAGACGCAAGAACCAGCGATGGATCTTTCGCTTCGCATTCTCTGCACGCAGACTGCGTGTGGCTGCGGTTCGTCGCAGTTTCGTAATCATATGCTCTCATCAGCATTCATGCTTTCTTCGGCTTGATAGTTGGCAGGTGAAGCGGTCGGCAGGTGAATGCTCGTTCTCTATATCGACGCCTTTATCACACAGATGCCATATGCAGCTAAACAGGCATTGATGGCACTCGCTTTTCCGCTAGCACGACGTTCAAACAGCTGATGTGTATTGAAGTTTATGCGTGCAATCTTTGCCGTCAGCTATAACCAGCAAGCGGCAGGCTGCACTTGGGCTGAGTGCACCCTGATTTTTTTGCCGCTTAAAAAGCACAGGAAGCAATTTTTTGACGTGGACACCTCAACGACCATGGTATAGTCAGTCAAAAATGTCATCTACAATCATATTTACTGTGTAGTTAGTCGAGAAACAAGCGATAGTCAGAAGCACAGCAAGACATTTGATGAGCAATGCGCGTGCAATTTACTCTAATGAAATAAGCTGGAGCGCGACTGATTTGAGGATCTTTCGAAGCTTATGGGTACATTTGGCGACAGCGCACAACACACAGAAAGCCACACGCCCGGGTTGTCGCCGCCGATGTATGCGTGCGTAAGCGAGGTCAGGAGTTTGTTCTGCACTCTGCGGCTGCCCTAGACAACATAGCGCAATTTCTCTCTCACCCACTGCCACACGCAGTGCAGTGTAGAGGATCTGCCTTTGGGAGGGGGGGGGTGGGGGGGTTTAATGGGCTTCTCGGGGGCCAGCACTTTTCTAGTTTCCGGCTGTTCTTGCGATCTTCGGAAGTGGCGACTCTGATTGGCCGGAGAGGTTCCGTCCAAATGCACCGTAGCAATGACGCAACTGTTCTCATTTTTCGCGGGTGGTTTGAATGTGGAATGTTTTAGGGACTTTCATTTGTGATTGTCTCATCAACGCAGCCGCCTTTCCGCGCAGAAAAAGCATAAGTAGTGTTCCCGAGCAATAATCTATCCGTCTTGCTTAGTTTGATAATCCCTTAGTATTCCTTGAATGGTAAAACATCCCCAAGCTTAGCTGAAGCTCTAAACACATGCAACTAACATGGATTTCAAGAGGCACCTAGCGAAGTATTCCTTCAACTACCTTTTAGGGATTGCCACCACTGCCAGGCGGCGGTTCGAGAGCGCGCAGTCAGCTCCATCTTTAGCGGAAATTTTTCAGAGTGGGCGCAGGGTTGGCTACGGAGCTTCCTTACAAAGTGGTGCTCGCCTGAACATGAACGTTTATTTTCCCGACTGCGATGACCTTGGTTCAAAGTACTTACGTTGGAGTGCTTCTACAGGACCCCAGCTCTGTTTAATTGCATTTTCTAAAGCATAACGCCAAATGTTAGCAACATATCAGAGCAAAGAAAGCGCTGGCCACAAGAAACAGTTGTGGGGTGCTAGAGCAAATACGCCTCTCTAATTTCCAAGGTCATTGCGCGTCCCCTTGGAATGCAATTCATCAAAGTGCCTTGCAGATGCTGACTGTCACCCATATAGAAGCATAATAGCGCATGTAGTCGACGAACACAATAAAAAAAGTAGCCTCACCGCAGTATGAACATAGTTATATTAGATTTCTCCTTTATACATAACGTTACTATTAAGCTGTGCTTAAAGAACGGCCGCCCGTAAGTATTTCCTTATAAACCAGCTGACTGAGCTTCGAGAATTCCGCCGCACGTACGAGGTAAAGCCAGCAATCGCTAGCGACTCTATCACGATCTCGTATAGCCGCAACGAAATCTGCTGTGAAGTAGCGCCAGTTGCCATTGTTAATTGAAAATCACCCTGAAAAACACCAAGTACAAAAAGCAAGAAGCGACACAGACAACGCTTACAGCGTGTCGCTTGTCCCTCTGTGTTTCATGTTTTAGCGCCGCTAAATCATAAATTGATCAAAACAGACTAGCTCAAGTACCCATGCGGTTAATGTTTTCAATGCTATCGTGTTAATTTAAATTACCTGCTAATGAAGGGCATTGCCTTTACGAAAAACGTTACAGCATCGAACTCTTTAGTGAGAGTGACGGTCGCGGACTCTGCCGACATTATTCTTAGGCTCAGAGGTTTGCTTGCGGTCAATGATACTGTTACGTACGTGATACGAATTAAATCCATATTATCGCAGAGGAAACACTTCACAGTGCGGACGGTTACGATCCTGCCTCTGCACCGCTCTCTTTCGTGCGACATGCTTTTGAAGCGGCAAAATTTCACGGGGGGGGGGGGGGGGGGGGGTGGTTCTGACCATTCGCGAATTTCGCAACCCAGTGGCATTCCACAGCACAACAGTAATGACTTTCAGCATTCAGCGAGGGCGAAGAACAGGAAAAAGTAGAGCAAATTTTATACGCCAAACGTGTTTATCACGGCTAAGCACGTTTCCACATCTCAAGGCAGTTTCACTTTTTGCCGCCAGTGGAGATACATGGCTCTGACGTTGTGCCGCCAACCTTCAGCTTGGGTTGCCTATTTCTTTGGTCTATAGGTATGAATAGAAATATAGGTAATGTATCAGCGTCGTTTATGTTGCCATCGACTCTAGGCGAAGCTGTAGTATTTGTTTCCGTTATGCCATACGTGCTCTAGATTTCTGTACAGGCAGCCGACCGTGGAGAGTGAATAAGTTCCCCGTGTCCTCTTAAGTGAGTTTAATATTGTTGAACAAGAAAAGGATGCTTTTCGTACTTAATAAAACTTTTTTCCTCTCACTTTAAATAACGAGTCCAGTAATTATGAAGCGCAACAGCACGCCTCCGTTCCCCATGTTCAGTGGAAACAGAATGCGCATGCGAATGTCAGAACGTCTCAAGGCAATATGCAGACAAATGACAAGGTTTTTGCACCCGGCTATGCAGCGTTCATGCGGAGATCGGGCTTCAAAAAGTTTGCAGGGACAGTAGACTTTAGTACTTGCATTCGCTGCTTGGTGCCGCGAGTAGGCAAAGCGTAAGAGCTCTAGCACTCAATTCATCAAGCGAGTGGAGTTTAGAGCTTCGATGACTTTTTTCAATGCTCATTTTTCTGAAAATGAGGCGCCAACCGTTTCTTCCACACCGTTCCGAAAAGCAGTTAGACATAACGCGCTGGCGTGGGCAATGGCCATGTCAGCAGAAAGTGCGAAAATTCCGAGCTGCATGAAGGAAAGTGTGGCCAGCAAATGAGCACTTCCTTCGACGCACCCTCCTCACCTATCTTTTTAGGACGCCGATAAAATAACTCTCTTTACCAGATGAATCTCTTAACAGCGAGGTTTTGTTATGCGGATTCAATGTAGTAAGTAAACGACGTTATCCTTAGTTGGCACGCTTTTCTTCTCAGTGGCTGAACACAGCAGCAAAGATATGCAATGTACACCCACTGAATATGTAGCCCAACCTACAAGACGGATGGTCGGGCGACCTTGTGAGATGCCAACGTGCGCTTTTAAAATAAGTGACTAATTCTCATGGATGCTATGTTCAGACTCAATCTCTGTTTAATAAATATTGATACCTTTCTATTGTGTAAAGAGTAATTTCAAAGGCCGTTGTTGCTTGAATGCCGCTCACGCGCGGTCTTGTGGACGACGAGGGAAAAGAGGAAAGAAGCCGCGGCAATCAAAAGATTGTTGTATACGCCAAGACGACGCTGAACATTCACCGGCCCACTTAATTGGAACCGGTTTTGCGCCCCGTGAATAGCGCTGTGACGCTCGCCAGTTCCCGTCGGGTTCTTCGCTGTCGGTTTCTGTAGAAGTTTCCACTTTTCTGAACTCAGAAGCTGGCCGGCTGTACCCACCTGGAAGTCACACATTTGCTGCATTGTCAAGTTGACTAGGAGTTTTGTAAGAATCGTGTCTAGCTCCATTCAGTGGGACTCGCTTTTATTCGCGTAAAGTGGCGGCCTTGTACTTTGCATTAAGAGACTACTTGAGTGAAGAAATGGAAATGTAGGCGTTGACAATTACTGCTTAGTGAGCGAATAGTATGGCCATAAAGGTTTTTTCACAGAGAGGACTATCAGGTTTTCCCTGGACGTAACTAAGAAGTACGAATAATTTGCAGCGAAAAGGTTTTGCTCCGCCGCGATGGTCTTCGTTTGCCTGTCAACTACAGAATAAGTGGATGATGATGGTGAAATAGTTTTAATTGCAACTAAAATTGGAAGTCGATCCCCAAACACAGAAGTCCATTGGATCTTGCAGCCGCTCTAGCCCTTTCGGTCAGCTCGTGCTTAACTTCCAAGTCTGAACTGAACAGCATTTCCGTCTATCACTAAATCATTGCTTCTGTTATCGTTTCTATTTCTTTGTTGTCTTGGCAAGTCCATATCATGGGGCGTAGCCTAGCTGGAACACAGCCCGAGCAATCTTTACGCGCCCACGGCCGCTTCATCGTCTCCGGGGCTCAGAGCGGAGGACGCGGGTTGTTACGCTGGTAATGCTTCGTTTAACGGTTCAGCGCCTGTACTGTTTCTGCTTTTGCAGCAAGATCATGTTGTTGTTGTTGTTGGCCTTAGTGTCTATTCCGACCGCACATCGCGCGCCCGTGACCCTTTGTCTTCTTTGCTGCTATGAGCACTGCTGAGAGCGGAGAGCACGCGGGGCGCGCAGCTCCTACACCATGCGGAAGCGCCACCGTCGGATCAGCTACATTCAGCATCCGTGGTGCGGCGTGCTCGTGTCAAATGCAGCGCCTACTGCGGCAAAATCCAGCCGTACGTGAGGCAGCAGGTTTCGCTGTCAAAGCGAGCATCGTCGCCAAAAGAACGGCGCTTATGCTTCGAAGTATCACAAGGGTAAAAGGAAAGCGTCCGCACTAGCTGCCCCCTTGGCCGTGCCCGGACAGTCGACGTAGCCGCCGCCAGCTAAACCTGTTCTAATGAGTGAGCTGCATGCTCGCAAAGTCGAACAGCAGCCGCCGCGGGGAGAACTGCTCGCTTAATTGCTCGTGCAAAGCAGTAGCTCAGCAGCTGTAATTTTTAATACGCCAGCATTGTGGCCACCCTTCGCCAATGTCGCCGTCGTGTGCTGTCCGTAAACCACCCCAGCAGCCCTAGCGGAGTGCGCCTGAGTTCTCCCGGAGCAGTGGGAGGTGGAGGCGCGTGGTGAATAGCGCACGGATTTAGTGCATGACCTCATCGATGCCGCGCCATCTTCGGTCTTGCGTTCGACTAGAGAAGACGTTGCGACCGCTCGATGCGCCTGACGAGCCGAAGTGCGGTGGTTAACGTCACAAAGGGAAAAACAATAAGTCAGGTGTCGGCGGCGCGACTGGCTGAAGCGGTGGCGAAAAGCAATGCGCTGAAAAAGCGAAACACAAGCGGAGGCGAGACGGTTGATACCCGGCTGCTGCAGATTTGTCGCGGCTGATTGTATCGTATCCCTTCATTTATCTATTTTGCTCTTTTTTACACCGTAGTTCGTTTGTAAAATATTGCCATCCGCAGTGTACCCAACCTACTATCATGGACAAAAGTCTCTGCAAAAATCGTCCTTGGCGCATAGGTCCATGTTTTCAGCGTTCACCTTATTTCACTATCACACATTAGAGCAGGTAAATTCAACATTCACCTCCACGGGTGTGCTCTTAGCCACTGACTTAATGACAGAGATCTATAAAGGCTTCGGTTTCGGCTCACGCATTCAGGAAAAGTTTGCCCAAGATGCCACCATTCACGTCGAAACTAAACATCAAACGGTCCCGAGAGGCTAGGGATCTGATGCTGTGGGCACTGCGGCTCCAATTATATGAAATTGGCAGCATGATATGTTCGCATTAATGAGGAGGCAGTGGGCCTTAACACATTCTGAATTTTCTTGCCTCAGAAATTCCGCAATGCCAAGAGTCACTGCACACTGCTGCTAGAACTGTGCTAGCTTCATGTTAGGACCACTTGCGCACCCGTCGTAGAGCACCTACGCTTGAATTAGAAGGCTTACACGCAGCCTACTTTGGTACCCAAACTCTTAGCTCGTTTCCCTCGTACATTAAAGCAACATTTAGGCTCCATATTAAGCTGCAAATTTTCCTTGACTGAAAAAGCCCTGAGGCTGACTTCTGTATTGCACCTAGCTGTTGGAAGAAACTTCGACACCCTCCTGGTCCTTTTTGATCCACAACACAGCGACGACCTTAAAAAAGACAAACGCAAGCTTCAGCTCAATTGTTGCAGAGTTTATGCTTTGTTCTGTACCGTTATCAGAAATAAGTACTGCATCAAGCTTTCGCTTCGTGTCGCCTCCCCTAGATCACAAAAAATTAACTTTTATTGTGCACTGTTTTTGGGATCGCTTAGCAATTCCTTCGTTCGTAAGCCTAACGATGTGCGTGCTCTTGTTGATATTGCTGTGGTTCTTTAACGTGCACTGACACCGCACAGTACATGGGCCTCTAGCATTCCGCCTTCATCGAAATGCGATCGACGCGACCGGAATCGAACCCGCGTCTTTCGGACCAGCAGCCGAGCACGATAACCACAGAGCCACTGCGGTGGCTCAAAGAAATATAATGGGCCGACCAGAAGTGTCGGCGACAATGACGCCATTGAAAACGGCACCTGAAGGAAAATGGGTGATTCCGTCCTAATGAAAATTACTGACAGGTTTGTTGTTATATGACACAATACTTCTAGACTACATTGAGTTCTGCGTAAGTTTGGGCAAACTCTGAGAATTGTTGATGGTATGAAGTCAAATGGCAGAAACTTCGTTCGTGTAAAACTGCACGAATGACATTAGAAGTTAAAGCAATATGGCATGGGTGCCACTAGCAACAGACACCCGAACCGTGCCATGAGAGAAGAGATGAAGGAGGATTTAAAAGGAGGCAGATTAAAGTAGGCTCCTTAGTAGAGTGCTTCGATTACTTTCGCCCATTTGAGAATATTAACGCGCACTGACATGGCTCAGCACACGGATGTTTTCGCATTTCGCGTGCATTGAAATAAGGCCCTGAAGCCGGAGGCACGTCCAGTCAGGTTGGCGTGGCGTTTGCTTTTGAAAATAGGGCGCCATATACGCGTCACATGGATCGGTGGCCACCTCGCTGTCACAGGCCTTCATTCTGCGCCGCCATGGCAGCGCCATCACCAGTGCACGCTCGCAAGTCGTGTGAGGAGCCCAGGGTAAGCATGCTTTGTCCCTCCCGCAAAGGAATCTGCACATGGCGCGGGGATAGCAACATGCCTCGTGAACCAAGCGGGGAATTTAGTTACCACCGAGGTGCGTACTCGCGTTCCACTTTGTTTACCGTACTCATTATTAGCAGCATGACGCGGCATGCCTCCAGTTTGACGGACAGCCGCAGGCGCCCGGCTGCTCCGGAGCTAGCCTTATCACCCATATTTGTGCAGCTGTATGCAAGGCGGATGTTTTCGCTGTGGTGAGGCAGAGAACATGCTAATGTTATGAATAGCGACATCCACGCGACTGGCGGACGTGAAGCAAGAGAACTAGCGGCCGCTAGCTGAGGCCATTCACCGACATTGAAGTCACCTGGCTCCGTTATCGGGCAGCTAAATTCCAGGGTGGATTTCAGCAGCTTTGACGCATGCAATGGCGTCGCATACATAGTGGTCATAGTGTATGAAAGTAAAACCCCTCCGTCGGAGCAGCTGTCGAATGCGCCTGTGTGTTCGGGCCCGCAGCGCTGCCACCCCTCTATTTTTGTGCCAACGAAAAAGGCTTGACAGAGTGATAGCAACAGCTCGAAGACCGGACGACAAAACAAACTGACACACCCAGGCATTTTCTGTCGTGCTGTTTTTATGCTGCTTCCCTCATTCATCACGCAACGACCATCCTAAGTCAGCGCCTTAGTGGGAGAACAGGCGCCTTGGTATGCTTGTAGATGTAGCGGGCATCACGTTTGCGTGATTTGATAAGAAACAGCAGAAAATTCGGATCTACAGAACCAAAATTTTATTTCCTTCAGAAGCGCGCGGACAAAGTCACAGCGCGCGCTTGGCGTGAACACAGTGGGCAGCTCCTCTCGCTGTTGTTGTTGTTGTTGTTAGCCTATCATGCTCCACTCGCTCGGCACATTCACGGACGGCTGCTCTTTCTTCTTCCTCAGCGTCGCCGACGTTGCTGCTATAGGTTCAAATGTTAAGCTCTCAAAGTTGGTCTCAAAGGCGGCGACGAATTAACGGCCATGCTCTGGTGATGATGGCGATGATTAATTTTTACGGCGCAAGGGCATCTGTGGCCAAAGAGCGCCATGGCACAGGGTTTTCTTTTTTTTAACTCCAGGTAGGGTCAAAGGCCCATTTCCCAAGCATTTCATTCTAAAGAAGCTGAGCACCACGTAGGGGAAAGCTTGTAGCTATTGTGTCGCCGGTGGGTACCCGGCGGCACTGGGGATCCAACCCGGCACCTTCCGCATGCGAGGCGGGTGCTCAAACGACTAGGCCACCGCTGCGGTCTATCGGCCATTGTCTGCCTGATGATACGGAATGCAAGCTTGATACGAGAAGTATTGCTAGAGAACATGAAAATCAGCTTAGACTTGGCTCTTCAAGCGTGCGAGCTGTGAACATGCATGAGGTGTGTATTGTGTTCCAACCTCTGCCACATGCTCTTGAGTCTAGTGCAGCATGTTTCAATAAAAATATAAATAAACAAGTAACCAGGCAACGAATTCACTGTGCATGGAGTTGCTCTCGCTTCAAAGGGCATCGCTGTGTTACAGAACACTAGGATACAGGCTGCTCTGGATTTCCGTTGGCTAAGTGCGAGAAAGCTGTCAGGTAGAGATCTTATAATTGCGGCTTCATAATCTGCCTAACTTTATTTTAGCGTTTTTCATAAATGCGCGAGCGCACGCGTGCTTGCTGCATGCCTTTTGTACAGCCACTATCTAAAAACGTCGCACGTTTTTCTTTTGAGGATCTAGCCCTACAGAGGTAGACGACAAAGAGGCGCACTTCATAAAAAGTATTCATGAATGTTTGCTCAAGGCGACATGAGTCTTAGCGTCAGGTGGTACCATTCCTTGTGATCACGCGGTATGGTCATGTGTGTTACATAACTGAAACTCATATAACTTTAAAAGAATGTTGCTGCATATTTGATTTAGTTGCTTTGGTTGCAAACCTAGACAAATCGTCAAATTGTTAAGATCATCGACAGGAAGATCATC
>JARKHS020013085.1:0-95881 GCA_030143305.2 Amblyomma americanum | reverse complement strand
TACGTTATGATATTTAGTGTTTAACGCACCGTACATGCAAATGCGCTATGACGGGCGCCGCAGTGCAAGGCTCCGGATTAATTTAGACTACTTGAGGCTCTTTGACGTGCACTGGAATCACACATCCCACATCCAAAAAGCGGCCGCCGCGCCTGGTATTTGATCCCACAACTTCGAACTCCGCAGCCGGTCGGCAAAGGCTCTGGGATACCACCGCTCGTTGAAGAACTGGCGTTCCGCTTTATTTTGCAGACAAAAGGGCATTGTCATGGCGCATGCCTACAATATATGAAGGACATTCGCAGGTGCCCGGCTGATCCAGAGCCATATCCCACATATTTTTGCAGCTGTATGTATGGGATAAGTTCTCGCTAGGGTGAGGCAGTGAACATGCTCATGTTAATGAATAGCGACGTCCAAACGATGGGCAGACCAAAAACAAGAGAAATAGCAGCCCCTGGCTGAGGCCTCTAACCGACATTAAAGTCGCCTGGCTTTGCTATCGCGCAGCTTAACTCCAGGGTGCATTTCGATAGCTTTGACGCGTGCAACGTCGTCGAATGCATGAAAGCAAACCCCCTTTGTTCGAAGAGCTTTCCAATGCGCCTGTGTGTTCGAGTCCGCATAGTTGGCTCCCTGTCATCTTTACGCCAACGATAAGAGGCATGACGGAGAGGTCAAAAGAACAACCAGGTTAAATTTCGATAGCTTTTACGCGTGCAATGGCGTCACATGCATGATAGTCACATGGTATGAAAGTGAACCCCTTCGTTCGAGCAGCTGCCGAATGTGCAGGTGTGTTTGAGCCCCCATAGCTGCTACCCTGGCATTTTTGCGTTGACGAAAACAGGCATGACGGAGAGATCGAAACAGCGCAAACTGAGGAGGACAAAAGAAAAGTGACACACACACGTGGATTCTTTCTTGCTGTTTCGTTCATTCCTTAACGCACCTTCCAGTCAAAGTGAGCATTTTATTCCTAGAACAGGCGCCTTGTTCAGCTCAAACGTTAAGCTCTCGTGGTCTCAAAGGCGGCGATGAATTAATGGCCATCCTCTGCCTGATGATACAGAATGCAAGCTTGATTCAACAAGTATTGCTGAAGAACACGGAGAATAACTTAGATGCTGGTTCTTCAAGCCTGTGAGCTATCAGTATGAATGCAATGTGTATTACGTTTCAAATTCTGCCGCATCCTCTTGAGTCTGGTGCACCGTGTTTCGATAAAATAAAAATGAAACAAGTAACCGAGCAACGAATTCACCCCCCCCAGTGCATGGAGTTGCTCTCGCTTCAAAAATGTCGCGGTGTTAGAGAACAATAAATTACAGACTGTGCTGATTTTTCCTTTGCTAGGTGCGAAAAAGCAGACGAAAAGGGAACTATTAATGAAAGCTTTGTACTCTGCCTAATTTAATTTTGATACTTTTCATAAATTCGCGAGCGCACGCATATCTGCTGCCTTGTGCACAGTGACCGTGCGAAAAAGTCGCACTGTTTTTTTTGAGGCGGCTGTGTTTTTATGGAGTAAAAACGATAAGGGGCCCGTGTGCTGTGCGATGTCAGTGCATGTTAAAGATCCCCAGGTGGTCGAAATTATTCCGGAGCCCTCCACTACGGCTCTTTCTTCTTTTGTTCTTTCACTCCCTCCTTTATCCCTTCCCTTACGGCGCGGTTCAGGTTTCCAACCAATATGAGACAGATACTGCGGCATTTCCTTTGCCCCCAAAACCAATTATTATTATTATTTTTTGAGGACTAGATCTACAGCGTTAGGCAATAAAGTGGCGCACTTCTAAAAAATATTTATGAATGTTCATTCAAAGCGATATCAGTTTTGTCGTCAGGTAATATTACTCTATGTGATGACGCGGTATGGTCATACGTGTTAGACTACTGAAATCGAAGTAATTTTAAATGAACGTTTCGCATGTTTGATCTTGTTGCTTCGGTTGCAAACACAGGCAAATCGTCGAATTGTTAACATCGTCGGCCGGAGGAATTGAGCTCTGAAGAAAGGGGGGCATTTCCGATGTTGTGAACGAGCAAATCCGTCGGAGGAAACTTCTCGCCCAACTATCCATTCTACTGAAGGGACAAGGAACCGAGGAGGTTACGGTGGCATCCGGTCTTCAGGATCGTGTGGGAGTGTAGTGCAGTGTGGGAATTTTTCCCGATCATACCTCTAAACCCCCTGCAAAAAGATGACAGCGAAGAGCGGAGAAATAAATAAGATGCTCTAAAATAAAAAAAACGATGCTCCTGCCTGAAGCGAACGACGGTTGAAGCAGCAACGGTGCATTCCTGGATTCCGGCCTTCCTGGATTAGCGTCGTCCTCTACGTCAGAGGAGGTGCTAGGGTGTGTGTGCTCGTGACGCCGCTTTCTATGAGTGGTGCATACGCGTAGAGCGAGCGGCGCCCGGATTGAACTAAACTCTCCGAACTTCCTTCCCCAGCAACGGATCTAGGAACCATGGACCCTATTTAACGAGTCGGACGGTGGCCTATTGTATATTGCTAATACTGTCTGCTTCTGGTTTGAGCACGCGACTTATTCACGCTGTAAATATGCAGAATAAAGCTTTCTCGTATAGCTCTCTTACGAAGCACCCCTGCTGTTCCTCCACCCACAATCCACACAAGCCCTGCTAGGCGGGACATGTGGACCGAAACTTGGCACCGAAGCGAGCGTCCCGCGTCTAACGAGAGTGTTCGAAATATAATGGACAATATGCTCCATCAGTTTCCGCTGAAGAAACTTCAGCGCATCTATAGCTACGCATGGCAGAAATAAATATTCGCGGCTTGTTTTGACATGGAATAAATGAAGTGCCGAATAAAACAGACCTGTGCCTAAGAGGATCACGGAAAGCGGCAGTGTAGACACGACGTGCACTGGAAGCTCATGCCACATTGCCATCTTTATCCTCAGGCCGTAGATGCAGAATTTCTTTTTACCCAGAGCTCAAAACAATGATAAGAAAAACTTCAAGCATGTTCTTCAGCGCTGAAATATACGTCGACGCCGCAGTAACCGGAAGACGGCCCTAGATTATGGCTTATGTTTTTGCTTCCAGGCGCTGTTATGTGTTACATACTCGACAGCACTGTTTCACACAAAATTTTTAACGCAATTTTTTATGCACTTGCCCAGTTCTCCTTTCACCTATTATTTTCTACGAGCTTACATCATAGCCTCTAAGATTTTAGAAGCACGCCGGCGTGCATCCTATAAGCATCTCCTCCAAAATGAAAACAGCGTCCCAGAAGTGTCGTTTGACTGCCGACCATAGCAGGCCTGCAATTCTCACCTTCTGCTTCTCTCCCAGTTCGAGCCTGAACTTGATAAATATTCTGGCCAGCGTTTACAGCATACCTACGCAACGACGTTGACCTAGGCCGAAGGGCTGGTGCGCCATTTTGCGAAATACATATTCCGGAGACAACCTGAGAAACGAAGAAGCCATGCACTGCAACACACTTTTTCACTTTGAGATATTTGCAATGCGTCAGTGTGTTCTAGTGCTTAGCACTCACGATTTCACCGTTTGTAGGTGCACGCATGTCAAGGCAGCTGTCTGTCATCCGCAGTATAACAATGAAAACGCCTATGTCTATTAAATGGTGCACTGCATGCAAGACCATGCTGAAAAGAGGGTACATTATCCACGTTATTCAGGTGAGCTGTGAACTATAAAAGAAAAAGAATTGCCGCCAGTAGTGTGAAAAGCACCAACTAATGAATGATGATTCTCGATGACTGAGATTTATCAATCTGTGAAGTAAAAGCACTGATAGAAGAACAGTGATGCGATCACTTCTGGGAAGGCCATGACCGCATGGCCAGCTCGGGTTTCATTTTCGCCGGTAGCAACACTGTTGTTGAGCGTCTGGTCGGTAACTCGCTTTTTCGGCCTCAATCGGGGCTCAGAGCCGACGAAAGACAATCCAGGGGCCATGAGTGGGCTTTGAAACCACAGCGCAAGAATGAATATCCAGGAAGTCCTGCAGGTAAGTGCGAAGGTGCGAAAAAAGTTAGAAATCTGAAACTTGCCACGGTATGAATCGGTTCTGAAGCGTCCATATCAAAGCACTTTCGTTAAGACATACAGAATTGAATTCGCTTGCTACCCGCGTAGCTCGCAATGGTTATTTTTCTTCGCTGAATGAACCGCAATTTGTTTGAAGGGCTGAACTAATTATGCCCTTAATAAAAAGCAGTCAGAAAGAAATATGAAATAACCACTCGCATCTAGTGGCCAAATGTAGGCAGATGCCTAGGAAGATTAATAAAAGTATTGCAAGAGAACGACCCAACTCTTCGCTTTTTGAAACAGCGTTAGGTGAGTAAAAGTAATGAATTGCTTCTGATTAAATTCCATGCCATGCTACAGGGGGAAACCACATGGGTCTTTAAAAACAAACGATGACCTCTACGCGAAAGAAACACGCTCTCTTTTTTCTCGAAAGTTTAGCATGCTACATGCCACTATTGCAGTTCTCTGTATCTTGAATGTTTATCAAACAAACTGATAAAACGATTACTGGAAGAAAGCGCCAACTAGACTTTCGGAAATGCTGTTAATAAGACTGGCTGTAATAGTTTTTTTCGTGAAAGACAGCAATGTTACATGTGTTGCTACGTTATATTTAGAAGTCATACGCGACTTTTTCAGTGCCAGACAACATAATACAGGTCCATGTTTATAGTTGGCTCGAGGTTTGGTTTATGGGGTTTAAAGCCCCTAAGCGACTCGGGCATTGAATGACGTCGTAATGATGGTCTCCGGAAATTTCGAACACCTGTGTTTCTTTACCGTGCACTGATATCGTACACTACACGGGCCTCTTGCATTTCGCCTTCATCGAAATGAGACCGCCGCATTCGACCCCGCGTCTTTCGGTTCAGCTGCCGAGCACCATAACTAATGAGCCACTGTGGCGGCTTCGTCAACTTTATAAGATTTACGCTCTGTACAGTCATTACCTCAGGATGTTAGTATAAAAATTATTACTGAGTCGCCCGCTAATGAGCCTTCTTCAAGTTATTGTGAACATTTAGAATATGATGAGAAGAATACTAAAGTTCTGCCCATAAATGGTTTCTTCTGCTCGTGCATAGCCCCGTCAATTTACAAATTTCGTTCGAGTTAGTTAACATGCATATGTCAGTACTAAGTATATACAACAGTTACAGTTAGTTTATAGTTTACGCCTTGAAGGTACATATTCGACATCTCTCCCGGGTTCCCTCTCAGCATCCTACCGACCTACCTTGATGCAAGTTGCGCCATTTTGCTTTTTCAGTTTACGCCCTTCTCTAATGTGGAGCCAGCACCAGTCTCCTATGTTTCTTTTCATAAATGGCACCAGGAAGGAGGTCAATTTTTCGGTGAGAGAATTAAAATATTTCCATGAGCCCCACGGACACCGGCTAAACACCCACACCTACGGATGAGTTAACCCCATCAGATCTTCGTGCTCTATGTTAATCCCCGTAAGGGCCGCAGCAATGAGAGCCAATTCATTTAACCAAACTTCTTCGACGGGTGAAGAGCTTACAGCTCTTCGTGTCCTCACTGACTGTATCAATCAGGAAAGCACTCGCAGTAGTCTATTTTTAATTGCTCAAAAACAACCCTCCAAGGCTTGTAAGCTGCTCTTCACCGTGTACCCCTTTGATGGCAGCGAAACGTCCAGCACCAGAGAAGACCTGGACGATACTAAGTAGTGGCAACTGCCATCTTTTAGCCGCCTTAGAATGACTATACACTTTTCCTGCTATGCATTTCATGCTGACACCTAACATGGATAAAAACCTTTTATGTGTGTCATGAAGGTAAAAAACTGCCTGGTGTCGGCGCTGGACTAGAAATCGCTCACCAGAAATAAACAGAAGAACCAATTACGAGTGGAAATGAATAAGAATAGAATCACAATTGGCACTGAATGGGAAATGGACGTGATTGGACGTGACTGGCATAAATCCAAATGATCAACCCTAAATTTATTTTTCCGGTTTTTTGCGTGTATCACCTACCTCTCTCTGCGGAGGTCCCAACTCGAGACGAAACCCCTGAACCAGTCGGGCGATGGTGCAGTTCAATTGCAACAGGGCCATGCGCATTCCGACGCAGTTGCGGGGTCCAATTCCGAAGGGGTGGTGCGCCACTTTATGGAACCTGCCTTCGTTCTCGGGAGAAAACCTACAATGGACCGAAAAAAAAACACTAAGATTTGAACGTGCACTGCTCCTGAAGTCACTTCCTCATGTTCCATTTCCGGATAACGTGCACTGGAGGAGGACACAGATCTCTTTAAGAGAGCTGCAATTACTCCCGTCTTGTACCAGCCGGTGCCATCCTATGCGAGCCTTCGCCATAACCAGATCACCCCACCTAATCCTTTGCCGCCTACCACTGCATTTCTATAGATCGGAATCCAGAGCCGCTCTCGGGCTCAGCCATTTTCCGCCGACTGGCGCGCCGCGGTCCGGGCGTTTCTTTGCGGACTGCGGGGCTGCGCACGGCCGGTCTCTAGGGTGGGGGGGGGGGGGCGTGCGCGCTTTTTCGTACGGCCTGCGCATTCGCCGCGGAAGGAATGCGAGTTTTTCTCGGGGAGTTACGCCGCCCGCCGCCGCTAGAGGCGCGACAACCCTACCGCTGGCCCCACGCCTGCATCTGCGGCGGAGGGTGGCTTTTGCCTAGTTTCGCGCTGTAGCCCGCAGGTTCATGGTGAGCGCAGCACCGAAATCAAAGAAACCGAATGTAGATGCTTAAGCTGCGTATCTTCAACACAGTACACATGTGCACAGATTCTTCATCACAAACTTTGCTCGATGAAAACATTTAAAATGAGGAATCAGTCTCCCATTCCTCAGAACGATATCGAACATTTGGGGTTTTAAATCCAGAAGGAAATACTTTGATCACTTTCCCTTTCTCTGGTATGTCTCATGGTCCGTGATTAAATAAAAAGTTAATGCTAAGTGGAAGAGAATGAAAACTCAGAGAGCGAAAGTTTTGCGATCATCTCGTAAAAATGTACTATATCGCAGAGAAAATTCTCTATGACGCATGAGCCGTAAATCTGATAGCGCCGTAGCTGGTAGCTTGAGACGATACTTGTAGAATTGAAACTCAGACTCACGTACACTAGCGTTGAGCTGTCAAATAAATTGATTGCTGGGAGATACATGCAGTACCTAATTACGCCGATTCCGCTTTTCGCCCGTCTTGAATGTACTTATTTTCAGCCTCATAAACGTCACATCTTCTTTAAACGACAGGCCTGTACCGATAGCTCAAAACAATATTAACCACTAATGTGCAAGCAAGTGTCAGGAAACATTGTAATGCATTGTTCTCTGCTCGAAGCCAATGGCACGCGGCCTTTCCGCTTTTGTTTGTCAAAGGAGAGGCCACCAGATTTCTATGGAATGTCGGTAGGCGCGCAAATCTCTCTTCATATTCAAAATTGCTGAAGGTGCACTAGGTGTCTATTGTATCAAGTTCCTTGACACCTTTAAATTTGCAAGGCGAACAGCGGCAGTCCTTATGACCTTAGTTGACCGAGCACATGTTTTTTCGCTGCGCCGCCGAACTGCTTGCTGTTTGAGGACACGAGTTCGCCCCATAAATAGTTTTCGAGTTGGACGCGAGCTCTCTTGTCATACTTCTGGCCTGACTGACGTTACCATAACGCAACAGAAGCAACCAGAACTAGCTGCGTATGCTGCTACAGACATTGACGTGTACTGAGTATTGCAATTTCAGAAATTATGTATGTCCAATGAGTGACTTCAGCTACCATAAAGAGCGCCATTTTTTGTTGTCCACGTATATTCAACCTGCGACGTGTCCTGAAGCTGCCTAAAATATTTGGATTCAATATCTTTGTAAAATATCTCAGATCATGCTGTTGAATGTCCAATGCCTTCTATTCTCTTAAATTCGGGAATTTGTATTAATATGTAAGCATCGCAAATCTTAATTTTTAGTTCCTTACATTGTAAACTAAGCCAGCTGTATCGCGCATTGCTGTGAGGTGTAGTGAAGCTCCATTAGGTTTCTTGCCGAAAACATTTTGGGGCGCTTCCTCGTTTCCTGAATGACGTGAGGAAAAATTCATGCTCTCGGGAGGTTTATCGAAACGGATGACGAGGCTGCAGAAATGCAGGAGAATGACGCAAAGCTGGTAGTCGTCGCCTCTCAGATAAGCCTGTTCGCTCGTGAAGGCTGATTTTATTGAAACAGAGCGCAGTTCCGAACTATTTTGCTTTGCGGGCAGTTCATGCTTGCAATTACTGTCAACAACTTAATTTCAGCGTTGTTATCGGGTGGAACTGGCGGTCGTGAGACGCCGCCAAACTTAAAAATGCCTTTCCAAGAGGACATCTTGGAGGTCGCGTGCGTGCAACGTGCTCTGCTCCTGCGGCCAGGGTTGGGCTCCGTCTATACCCGCTCCTTTCGCGAATGATACGTTTTCGTGGGAAGCACCATGAATTCTTGCTAATGCCGCTTTTGTGCAAAACTAAAGCAACTGCGTTTTAAATTTCAGGAGCTACATTTACGCTGCAAAATCCTTTGGTCTTTAAAACTTGCCATCCAAGTGTTACACGTAGCATATCATTCTACACACACATCCAGACTTGCCGGAAGATTAACTACAGAGGCTGACAGCATTGCTTTATTGCCAAATATAAGGGCAGAACGGGTTGACGTCTGTGCTCAAAGCATACATTCGACCATACACAGTGTGGCTCAAGGAGAGAGCGCGCATACGTTAATCCGTGATTTCAGATTTCTGCCACGGCAAAGTGGCTGACTACGCGGTCTTTGCGTAAAGCGTAAAAGAGGTAAAATATAAAGGCTTGACGGTTACCACTGGCGCGGGCCGAACTAGAACCGAGCGCGCGTTCTCCTTCCGCGTGAACGGCGGTCGCAGCGATGGAGCGATAGGGCAGTGGCGCCCCCACCCAGTTGCGACGGGAGGCGGAAACAGACCCCATTGCGAAGGCCATAAGAAAAGCGCGCACTTCCCTCGAGACCGGCCGTGGGCTGCGGCAGCCGCGATTTATTGCCTTTCGGGCGGTAAAAAGACATTGTCCAGCATACTTTCACAGCGTGGTTGTGTTGCAGGAAGTCTTTGCGTTATCAAAGGGATATAACTGATGCGTTAATCATGACATTTAGTTTGACAATCACGCTAATTGTGCCTGCGCTTAGCACACGCTCGAGCTTATATCTCTACCGTCATGGTGTTTCATCGCAGAGAACTTTTTTGGTCAGTATCAAGCCTTATATGCACAGCTTGCATGCAATTTCAATTCCAATGCGCTCTTAATCCTTCCTGCCGGCCATAAAGCACACACCACAAATAGGGTTTTCTTGTCGCCAGCTACGTACGTGCTGCGCCAGTTACATCAACGTTACATCAAAGTTACATCACTGTTGTGAGCTCAACTGAGTCGCAGGGCTAGTAGAAAACAAATTTTGTCATAGTTCATGCTATCTGGCACATAAAAAGGTATTTTCCCCTTAAGTTATCAAAGCTTGAATCAATATCAGCAGAGAGGCCCGCTTTCAGGAATTCTGTGTCCCGAAGTCGCGTTTATTTTATTCGGAAGCTCTCGCCGCGTGTAGCAGCGTTGCGTAACCGTTTGGCCAAGTATCATAGAATGTCATAAAATCGTGTATGTATTGCTGTGATTCAGGCAGGTGCCAACAGCGGAGAGATACTACGGTCAGCCCTTTACCGCGCCGATCCCTCTGACATAAATGCGGAAATATCAACTTAAATTGGTAGCGGTCGTGCTTACATCCCCGTACACGAAATGTGTTTAACGGGAGCAATAGCAAGCTCAGCGCACGAATGTCGAAGACGTACTGGTGGTCGAAAACATGCGCCTTGCCTGGACAACCTACAGTCTGCAGCTGGCCGATGCGGTTATCGCTTGCACATCATTTCATTATCCATTCAAATCAACAAATATGCATACTGATGCATAAAATTATCATAGATGGTGGCCTACGTAAAAGACACGAGTCAAACGACGCCCCAGAGCAGAAATCTGCTTGTAAGGACCAATTTCCAATCGCGCCCTGCCTGGTCGACTACACTTCGATGTCATCTTAACGAGTAACTACAGTGAACTAGAATTCTAGTTCACTATACGAGTAACAATGTGTGTCACTAACTGTAGAACGGCCTGGAGGGGGAACTTGTGAGTAGCGGTACACAGCACACACTCACATACGTTATGCGATGAAGCGCATCAATGACGCAAGCGAAGGACGTGTAAACACGCATTCCACGCGTAGCGCAAGCGCGACCCGTCCGCAGCCCGACGTGCTGCGCGCGGGACCGATGGCGACTGGTGTGGAGAGTAGGAGCGCGCCCGCAGCCTGCGTGCGAGGGTAAAAGAATCTAGTCTATACCTTCCGTCTCCACTCTCACCGTAGTAAACCAAAGCATTCCTCAGCGCTTAACATGTCCTTTCAGAGGCAGATCCCTCTTCTAAATTTTGGTCCGATATCAACCATGAAGCGACCGATCCAAGTAGGAGGCAGAGGGAAATGCTATGCATCGTACCTGTCCGGATTGAAGGTCAGCGGCTGTGGCCAGTAGCGCGCGTCCCTGTGTATCTGCAGTGTCGGAGACATGATGCACGTTCCGGCCTTGTACTTGAGGCCGTTGTACTCAAAGTCAGTGACAGCCTTTCTCGTGACGAATCTGTTCAAAAGCAGTGAAAATGTCAATATGTGAAGAAGAATGCAGTGAACTCAAGGATACCCTTCGGCGTTTTATCGAAGAATCTTCAGATTGTTCACTTGACTGTACTCACAGAACCACAGGTGGATACAAGCGCAAAGCCTCGTTGATGACTTGGCCTAAATACGGTAGCTTCCATGTCAGGGTTTCGTAATCCATGTGTGCCTACACAAAATAAAAATAGACCTTGTTCACAGTGTAAATGTTGCCTCACGCAGCAAAGCAATGCATTGCGTTCCTTTCAATCGAAAAAAAAAAACAATGTGATCTGCAGCTCTACGTGCTCTAAACCAGGAGTAACTTGGAACAAAAATAAACTACACAAAGACTTTGTGAAATTGCAAAAGAGATGTGTAAGTACCACTAACCCCGGATGTCAGTCTTGGGCTGCTCAACCTTTAAATACAACTCCCACTTCGATCCCTCGTCCAGCGAATAGAAAGAACGAAAGCAACCTATTGTGGCACACAGCCGCCGTTCTTAAGCGTATACAGTGAAATGACACTTAAACGATTGTTTTTTTCAGCTGAAACATTATTGAATCGAATGTCATTGTGTTTCAGGTAAGCCAGATTACACATACCACAACTTTACATTCAGCGAACACTTTTGATGCAGGAACACACGCGACTGCGGGCAACAAGCCAAAACTCCGGTTGACATCCTGAAAACTTCGCAGAAGAAACTTCGTACGTAACAAATGGAAAGCTTGCGAAAGTTTGCAGTCACGTAATACATTTGCATAACTGCTTGAACCCGCATCTCTTTTACTTGGTTCGGCTTCGCAACTGGCTTTCTGCTTGAGCAGAACCCGAACGTACTGCGTACCACTCTAGTCCCATTCTGAGTCTTGGGCAGCATTGGAAGCACCGGCTTTCAAATAAAATTACCCTGTAATTCGGACAGGAGATGCGTAATTCTATTTATAGAAGTTGAGAGCATTTGCCACACAAAATGCATTTGCACCAAAAAACGAACAGAATGCATGAAGGCACAGTAGAAGGCATTTGTCGTGTTTACGATGGAAAGATAGTGAATAGAAAAGTTCAGCTGAATTCGCGGCATTGCATAAAAACTGCAAATAAAACAATAACCGCGAGGAGCTTTGAGTATCTTTCATTTAAATGTCTTTAAAATGCAACTTGAATGCCTTTATCAAAATTACTGGCTGCGTACTCTTTTTCGATCTGGAAAACGTTTATTTACATGAAAATC
This sequence comes from Amblyomma americanum, assembly GCA_030143305.2. Taxonomy (NCBI): domain Eukaryota; kingdom Metazoa; phylum Arthropoda; class Arachnida; order Ixodida; family Ixodidae; genus Amblyomma; species Amblyomma americanum. The sequence goes on along the minus strand of JARKHS020013085.1, from coordinate 83,892 downwards.
TCCCTAAAGTCCTCTCAAGTTCATTTAAGCGGAAATTCTCTGAAGCAGCGGCGACAGCGGCGGCCAAAATTCTCGCCAGATGTTCAATTGCCTGCAATATAGAAAAGTTGGCCCACTACCAGACAGATGCAGGCAAGCTGGTATGTAGTAAACAGCGGTTAGATTGGCCACCTCAACCACTGTGTCTTTTGTAGACTATAGTTACAGATAATGCAGCACTCGTTATCGGGCTTCTAGGTCGTAGTGATTGTATGAAGGCAAAGTGACATCTGAAATATGAGTTTGAATAATGGCAACGCGAATTTGGGCGCATTAGAGTGTTTAGCCACAACGTAGATGGTGGACAGATGCAGTTGGAGAATATGGCACTACTTGCATTGCTAGAAACAGCATCGTTGACTTCTTTTCGAACTCTTTCTTGGACCTCCGGGTGTTTAGCCAAAAGGTACGTAATGTAACTCAGTGACGTAGATGTGGTATCGTACCTGAAAATGAGTGCGCACTTTGTAAGAAATTAATTCGTGCACTCTGGTGGTCTACTAGTGAGTTTACTTCTCCTCATCATTCTGGCATCTGCATGCGCACGCAACCGCGTTTCTAGCTCTTCATCGTCACACCCTCTCTCCACTCGGCGGCAGCTGGCGCAAAGATCCTCTGAACTTACTCGAGCTTAGTCCCATTGGCTACAGCTGGCTCGACGCTATTCCGAACTTAACCGTGCTTCCTCCCATTTGGCGGCAGCTTGCGCGACGCTTCTCCGAACTAACCTGAGCTTACCCGAGTTACTCCGAGCTTCACACAAGATTCTCGGTTGGCACCGTGTGAAGTATTGCCTTCGCACTAAATGTTTGCCCATAGACTGTTCCAGCAAACTTCCTGTGAGGAGCCTGATTACCTCAGAAGCGCTCATTGCGTGCATCCGCGACCCCTATACATCTTCCGTAATTCGAGCACACTACACTTTGGTTCATTACAACTCAATAGAACGCTGGGTCTGGTTTCATAATAGGGAGGGCGAAATACACAGGGGCGTTTTCGAATGTGTAAAAGCAAACTAGCTGCCGGAATATTTTGGAACATTCTCTCTTCTTTTTCACATTTGGAGGATCGTGCTATGTGCTAGAGTTGTATTATGAAGCGTTTCATGTGAAATGCATTTTATACACTTGGTTGACTATCAACTTTTCTTCGACATTTTCCTTTAGATAAAACAATGATTATTGGTCGAATATAATTGATTTCAGTTTATATCAAAGGTACTCGTACTCTTTTGAAGCATAGTCGTTGCAGTCGAAAAGTCAATGAATAGAAATCAAAGAAAGCCTACAAAGACGAAGACAGGGAATAATAAAAAGAACGTGTTGTGCATAGCATCCAGCCGAATGTCTAGAAAACTGAAAAAAAATTTAGTCGCACTGTGCTTAAGTAAGGTATTGTGTCCCATCAAAGCCATTATATTTTTAGTAATTGCCGATTTCTTTCTCAGTTTTCAGTAGCATTTTGGAGAGCAAACTGCTGAAACGAACCTTCAAAAAGGATTGTGATTGAATGCTATATACCGGCAATTGTTCTTACCCTGCGACGAACAGAGTGGCAGCACTGACAAGCACTTCATCCGTGGTCAACGAACGGCTTTTCCACATGCCACCTATAAAATTCAATCATTCCGTGGGAGCTTTGCCTAGCCCTGTTAGCAAGTAAACATGTGCCGCAATTGGAAAGTTACCTAAGGCATGGACATGATGCCTGAGCAGGAGCTATGCCTGAAGGTTTGGTAGCTATCGGACTCACTTAAGGTGGCTAATGATCTGCTTAACCATGTTACTTGACATGGTTGTAACCAAAAGCTGTGTAACTCTCCACTGATAATTCTCTAACAGAAGAAAGAGAATTATTTGTAAGTAAAAAAGAAAGTTTCCCAACCTAATCGGAAAACAAAATTTTTCTGCCGTTACGACTGATATTTTTTTGCGGTTTTGCGGACATGAACTTGTAGTAACCACAAAATTGTCTCTAGTAACGACAGAATTTCTGCAGCATTGTGCAGTCTCTTGTCGTAGTGAGATAAACATTTCTCTTGTGACTACAGCCGACTTCGCAATACTACAGAAAAACGTGGGCCTGTGATAGGGCGAGAAATTATTTTGACGTAGTTTGGCTCGATTCAGCAGTATTTTTCGACAAGGCTGTCATTCTGTAAACGTGCAGGTTTACCATTCTTTTGCTGAGTGATAATTACCCTTGGTATTTCTTGCTTCTATAGGACAAGCACACAAGGAATGTCACAACGCGTCACATGGGTCGGTGGCCACCTCGCTGTCACAGGCCTTCATTCTGCCCCGCCATGGCAGCGCCATCACCACTGCACACACGCAAGTCGTGTGAGGAGCCCCGTGTAAGTATGCTTTGTCCCTCCCGCAAAGAAATCTGCACATGGCGCGGGGATAGCAACATGCCTCGTGAACCAAGCAGGGAATTTAGTTACCACCGAGGTGCGTACTCGCGTTCCACTTTGTTTACCGTACTCATTATTAGCAACATGACGCGCCATGTCTCCAATTTGACGGACAGCCGCAGGCGCCCGGCTGCTCCGGAGCTAGCCTTATCACCCATATTTGTGCAGCTGTATGCAAGGCGGATGTTTTCGCGGTGGTGAGGCAGAGAACATGCTAATGTTATGAATAGCGACATCCACGCGACTGGCGGACGAGAAGCAGGGGAACTAGCGGCCGCTAGCTGAGGCCATTCACCGACATTGAAGTCACCTGGCTACGTTATCGGGCAGCTAAATTCCAGGGTGGATTTCAGCAGCTTTGACGCGTGCAATGGCGTCGCATATATAGTGGTCATAGTGTATGAAAGTAAGACCCCTCCGTCGGAGAAGCTGTCGAATGCGCCAGTGTGTTCGGGCCCGCAGCGCTGCCACCCCTCTATTTTTGTGCCAACGAAAAAGGCTTGACAGAGTGATAGCAACAGCTCGAAGACCGGACGACAAAACAAAGTGACACACACAGGTATGTTCTGTCGTGCTGTTTTTATGCTGCTTCCCTCATTCATCACGCAACGACCATCCTAAGTCAGCTCCTTAGTGGGAGAACAGGCCCCTTGTTAGGATTGTAGATGTAGCGGGCATCACGTTTGCGTGATTTGATAAGAAACAGCAGTAAATTCGGATCTACGAAACTAAAATTTTATTTCCTTCACAAGCGCGCGGCAAAAGTCACAGCGCGCGCTCGGCGTGAACACAGTGGGCAGCTCCTCTCGTTACTCCACTCGCTCGGCACATTCACAGACGGCTGCTCTCTCCTCTTCCTCAGCGTCGCCGATGTTGCTGCTATAGGTTCAAATGTTAAGCTCTCAAAGTTGGTCTCAAAGGCGGCGACGAATTAACGGCCACGTTCAGGGAAGAAGATGGTGATGATGAATTTTTACGGTGCAAGGGCATCTATGGCCAAAGAGCGCCATGGCACACGGTTTCTTTTTCTTTTTAACTCCAGGTGGGTCAAACGCCCATTTACCAAGCATTTCACCCTAAAGAAGCAGAGCACCACGCAGGGGAAAGCTTGTACCCATTGTGTTGCCGGTGGGTACCTGGCGGCACTGGGGATCCAACCCCGCACCTTCCGCATGCCAGGGGGGTGCTCAAACGACTAGGCCACCGCTGCGGTCTAACGGCCATTGTCTGCCTGATGATACGGAATGCAAGCTTGATACGAGAAGTATTGCTTGAGAACATGGAAATCAGCTTAGACTTGGCTCTTCAAGTGTACGAGCTGTGAACATGCACGAGGTGTGTATTGCGTTTCACCCTCTGCCACCAGGCCACGAATTTGCTTTGCATGGAATTACTCTCGCTTCAAAGGGCATCGCTGTGTTACAGAACACAAAGATACAGGCTGGTCTGGGTTTCCTTTGGCAAAATGCGAAAAAGCTGTAAGGTAGAGATCACCTAACTGCGGCTTCATATCCTGCCTAACTTTATTTTAGCGTTTTTCTTAAATGCACGAGCGGACGCGTGCTTGCTGCATGCCTTTTGAACGGCCGCTATCTAAAAACGTCGCACGATTTTTTTTGAGGATCTAGCCCTACACAGGTAGATGACAAAGAGGCGCGCTTCATAAAAAGTATTCATGAATGTTTGCTCAAGGCGACATGAGTCTTAGGTTCAGGTGGTACCATTCCTTGTGATCACGCGGTATGGTCATGTTCGTTACATAACTGTAACTTAGATCATTTTAAATGAATGTTGCTGCCTATCTGATTTATTTGGTTTGGTTGCAAACCTAGACAAATCGTCAAATTGTGAAAACCATCGACCGGAAGATCATTACCCGCCTCTCCGCTACTGCTCCGGAGCACCCGGGTCCGAACCCGACCGCGTTGGCTGCGTTTTTATGGAGGCGAAACGCTAAGGCGCCCGTGCGCGATGTCAGTGCACGTTAAAGATCCCCAGGTGGTCGAAATTATTCCGGAGCCCTCCACTACGGCACCTATTTCTTCCTTTCTTCTTTCATTCCCTCCTTTATCCCTTTCCTTACGGCGCGGTTCAGGTGTCCGCCGATATGTGACATATTGCGCCATTTTCTTTACACAAAAACCAATTTTCCTTTTCAATTATTTTCAACACTTAACCATTAAACTCCGTTGAAATTGAACACTCACGATGGCACACTCCTGCTTTCGCCTTCACAGCACGTTAGCGTTTACAGCGCTTTCATTTTTATTTTTAGAAAACCGAAGTTCGACATATACCACCTATTGGTAATGAGGCCACCTCTTCTGCACTGCTCTACTCTATGCTTTCTTATCCCACACAAAAATTTGTGATGGCTCGATTAGGGTGAAGTACCCAATTACGTTTAAAATTAAAAATAGAAACGGCTGCAACTGCCGTAGGTGACGCTGTGCTCAAGGTGTTGAAACTTATTCTTAACATACTGAATAATGAATTTGAACACTAAACCATTAAACTCCGTTGATGTTGAACGCTCACGATCACACACTAATGCTTTCGCCTTCACAGCGTGTAAGCAGTCCTATGTGCCCTATGAATTTTACGTGACAGCGTATGCAGCTCATTCGATCGAAAAGCCACTGACGTAGTCGGCACCGCATGTCGGAAATAATCAAGGGGCGGCGACAAATTTTTTTTATCATGCTAGCCGTTTCCCGCAGAATGTTCCGGATGGTGTCATACGATGCAACGTTCCCCCGGGATCGGACGTGATCGCAGCGGCTGCGTTTTTATGGAGGCAAAACGCAAAGACGCCCGAGTGCTGTGCGTTGGCAGTGCACGTTAAAGATCCCAAGGTGGTCGAAATTATTCCGGAGCCCTCCACTACGGCGCCCCTTTATTCCTTTCTTCTTTAGCTCCCTCCTTTATCTCTTCCCTTACGGCGCGGTTCAAGTGTCCGCCGATATGAGACAGATACTGCGCCATTTACTTTCCCCCGAAAAAAAAATTACGAATTTTTCGACCGGAAGAATTAAGTCCTGAAGAAAGAGGAGCATTCCCATGTTGCCAACGAGCAGTTACAGCAAAGGGACAAACAACCTAGGAGGCGACAGCGGCGTCCGGCCCTCTGGTGCGTGCATATGTGTGGAGTTGTGCGGCAACTTTCCCAGATAATGCGCCTAAACGCCCAACTAACGGCCGACAGCGACTAGCGGGGAAGTCTAATACAGGCTCCAATAGGAACTGAAGGATGCCCCTGCTCGAAGATAACGAAAGCTGCAGCAGTAACGATGCATTCCTCTAATCCATTTCTGTCAACGTTCAGCCATCGAATTAGACCCCGGCCTTCCTGCAATAGCGTCATCCTCTTCTTAAGAGGAGGAGCTGGGGTATGTGTGCTCGTGACGCCGCTTTCTATGGGCGGTGCATAAGCGTACGAGCGGCGACCTCATTGGACTTTACTCTCCGAATATGGTTCCCCAGCAAGGGATATATGGACCATGGAGCCTATTTAACCAGCCAGATGGCGGCCTCTTGTATCCTCCTCATTTTATCTGCTTCTCTTTTAAGTATGCTATTTATTCATATTGTAAAGCCGTAGAATATAGCTTTATTGTGCAGCTCTTTTACAAAGCCTCCCGTCTCGACACTCACCTCTACACCCACCCAATCTCCACGCAAGCCCTTTGTGCCGTGAGTACAGCGTCTAACAAGATGCTTTTAGATGGAAAACCACAGTGGACTACCAGCCTGCACTGTGGATTTTCACTGTCGAGCACTAACTACCCCGTGAGGGCAGCAAAGATATACTCCATGGCCTGCTCGAAGGACGGGCGGCGCTTTCAGCCAAATCACGCGACCACGCGTAATAGAAGCTCAACTTGTTTACAGGTTCACTTAACAGGCGCATGTTACGTGAAAATTTGAACTGAATGGACGAATTTATACCCCGTAAGCAATCAGTTGCACTTATAAAATGTGCTTATACTATGCGGCTGGCGTAATTTTTTTCCCTGTGAACGCAAGCCTTGCTCTATTTGAAGAACACGCACAAATTATAAATAGGCCCGCCGAACATTCCACGATGTGCTGTATCAGGCCATATAACAGGTGTTATGACGACTGCTGGCGTCACTTCGTGCAGGAGCAGCTATCGGAGATAAACTTCTCTGCAACAGCAGTTTAATAAAGGGTTTCATGTAACCGCTGTCGTACGGCATATAACTGCGTAATTCGACTTTCTCTCTTATTTCTATTTTTTTTGCATACAAATGTCTCTCGAAAGTTGCCGAAAAAAATTGCAGCTGTGACGATAGCCTGTTTTTAATTTATCTTTTTCTTTGACCTCATCAGAAACGACGATAAATATCTGGTTTGGTTCCTTACACATCATGACCTCTAAAGCTATGACAAGTTGGTTAGTCGTGCTACTTAGTAGCGCCGACACTGACCATGAGAGAAGAAAATGACACACGAAAGCAAACTTAGCTGTATTAGATTTCGAGATGCATATATTTCTTTGAAATTAGAAGGAAGTGCATGAACACACAGAAAAAGAAGCAAATTCCACGTGTGGTGGTTTATGCTGCATTCTTCAAAAGATGCTTTGTGCTCTCATAGTCGGCGAAATATTACCCAGGGTCCCGTCGCCGGCACCGAAGCCATTCCATGGCCAGCAATGTTCAAAGTATCCTGCAGCAGAAAGCGACAGTAGAACCTTCATAATTTGCTAGGTTATATTTCAGAGCTCTCCATATTTTTCGGAATAGCTGATAGGATGGACTAAGTGGTTAGGCTGGTGACACAAACTGATGAGCTTGTGACTCAGATCGGACCAGTCCTGTTATCTACACCATGCCACACGAGGCATTCACCTCTAGCGTCAATGCTGTATTGGTTCTTCATGCTTGTGTCTGCTAATTTATTCTCGTATAGCTAGATTCATGATGGACAAATTGCTGCATCAGTGTCCGCTGAATACGCTCCAGGTCTATAGCTTCACATAGTAGAAATAAATTTTTCCGTCCTGTTTTGACAAGGACTAAATCGTGTGCCGCAGAAAACAGACCTGTATCTAAGAGGATCAGGGAATGGACGAAGTAGGGGACATCACAGCCGCTGAAATTTTATGCCGCATTACCATCTTAGTACTCAGACCATCGCTACAGCATTTCTTCTTAGCCCTGAGCTCTAAACTATGATAATTAATATAACTTCAAGCTCGTTATTTTGCGCATTAATAAATATGGTAATTCGGCAGAAGCCAAAAGACGCTTCCCATTTGTTGTTAATATTTTTCTTTCCACGCGTATATTCTCCCATACTATTTGCTGCCAACTTACGCCGCACCCCTTTGGCATTAGAAGCGCTCGAGCTGGCAGCCTAATGCCTCTGTTCCAAAGTGAGAGGAGCGATCCAGAACTATCGCGTGGCTGTCGAGCACAGCAGGCCGGCAGTTCTCACCTTTTGCTTCTCCCCCAATTCGAGTCGGAACTTGATCAAGATTCTGGCTACCGTGTACTTAATGGTTGTTAAAGCCATGCGCATGCCGACGCAGCGACGTGGACCGAGGCCGAAGGGCTGGTGCGCCATCTTGTGAATGACGCCTTCTGGAGAAAATCTGAAGTGCAAAAAAAAAAAGGAAGCCCTGCAACCCTCTTTCTTACTTTAAAGGTGTATGCGAGGATAGGAGGTGAAGTTTTTTAATTTTTTTTTTGGCGTAGAGGGATTAAATTCGGCATGACTATTTCGAAGTCCACTGAATGATAAAATACACGTTGTAAAACGATCAAATGTACATACATCTGATATACATCCTTCCGTGAACGCTACACAGGATTGAGCAGCTTGCCTGGCAGCAAGCAGCGCGATGTTCTGGTTAACGAATGGTACCCGTTTATTCCAGGTTAGATTGTCTTGTTGGCTTAAACTATGACAGGTATGCCATCTAACGTACAATCTGAGACACAGATTTTCTATGGAAACACCGCGGACACAACATGTTACGTAGCAGCGAATGAGACGACGTTCACGTTCGCGAATATACATTTTATATAAAAAAGAAGAGCTTATTTTCAAAAATGAGCAATAAGATTAGTGTGCTCATTCATATCTCGATCAAATAGCACCTGCAGGTAGTCCTTTCGTGAGAGTCTTCCGCCAGCACGGCCATCACACCTTCCAATAGGCCCTTTGGCCGACTAAGAGGTGATCATATCAGCGATGCAGGTTAAATTTTATGTCCTTATTATCAATGCGACTTACCTGTCTGGATCAAATACCATGGGATCTGGCCAGTGGCGAGGGTCAGTGTGGACTTGATACATTGGAGATATAACGCAGGTTCCCGCTCTGAACCTGAAGCCGTTGTACTCAAAATCTTCTTTCGCCTGACGGGTTGTGAACTTTCAAATTGGAGGGAAAATTTGCGAATTCAGCGAAGGAAATTTCACAGTTTTTATGCTCTTTGGCGACATTTTTGTTGCGCAAAGTTCATGGCAGCACTTAAAGACGTTGTGCAGAGTTAAGCAGTAAATGTTTTGCACATACTAGCTTCGCTTCTATGTAATGCAGGATGCTGTAGAGCACTGCAAGGGCTCGGACGGCCCGAAAATCTCGGCCGGGCTAGAAAATGCACTCTTTAACTGGACCCGGGCCGGATCCGACTCGGGCCCGTATGCAGAGGGCCCGTGTCCGGCTTTTAACTTATTTTAGCTGCTTGCACTTTAGGCGTCCTAGGGGTGACACGGAGGAAAGGGGGCCATGGTAAGCACTGAGAGAAAAAAAAAATCCTCAACACGTGTTTACTTATATTTTGGTGTCTGCAATAGTTGCATTTTCCTCAAGGGGGAAAATTACAAACAATACAGTTTTTGTTGCCTACTGACCGGACATCTCGGAAAAGAAGCAGCCCGGGCATGGGAAAAAATTCGCCAGGGCTGTGCCTTAACTTGAAGCCGCTGGTCTGGGCCAGGCTTTGAGCCTCGGGCTCAGGCCTCAGAATGAGGTTTATGTATTGCTCTTGGATGCAGTGCAAATATGTTTCAACGTTATGATGTTTTGATAAGGCTTTGATTTGTGCTCATTAGTGTAATTATATTTTTTATTCAACCAGATTTCGTACTGATACATAGAAAAAGCGCTGCCTGAAGATCGCACGAAGCAGTTCTGTAAGCACCAGAATGTAACGAACACTTACCCGCGATTGAAAGTGAGATTGTTTTTATTTTACGTGTATGCTTCTTAGTTCAGGACGTTATTCTAACAGCTAATGTCAACAGACTGAAACTTCCATCTTCACCAAGATATTTTAATGCAACGACACGATTGGTAATCTATATTTGAGATCGCACGCATACAAGCAGATTGGGTGCTTAATTATTATTATGTGATGACAATGCCATAGTATAAGGTCTTCCCCTTGTTTTTAATTGCTTCTCTTATACATCGCATCTTCTCTCGCAAAACTCTTGCACATTGCACCAGACACGTCTAACAGATCTAGAGACAAGGCACAGCTGACGTCTGCTTCACCGGCTGCGCTACTGCTCCTTACCCCATAACCGATTCGCTTCGCGGACTCATTTTTGCTCAGTCAGTGTTGGTCATTTCAGTTTTGCTGAGCCATTCATATTTATTTTCATGTTTGTTTAGGTACTTTTAGTGAATTTTATTTTTCCTGAGTAATTCCTAATCGTTACCAGTGTTACAAAGTGATTGCTTTGATCTTGCGGTTTTTTTTTTTGGCGGCCACATTCCGGCCTCTCTCTGCCACCCCTACACGCGGAAGTGGGAATTTCCCTCTCTTCTCTTTGTTGCCTGCCACATTGCCTACTCTTGGCATCATCCCGCGCCTTTTACTCATGTTTCCAGATTCTTTTCCCACCAAAAGCAATTCAAAGCATAAAGATCCAAGAAGCCACTGTTTCTTCCACTTCTCAGGCGGTAAGCAAGTACGTACATGAGAGCCGGTGGAAGGAGGCGTAGCGATTCGTCCACAACTTGCTGTAGATATTTCAGTTTTTTTGTGACTGTGCCGTAATCGAGAAAGCTTTTTTGCTGTAGTACAGAGAGTCAAACAATGGTAAAACAAGGACAGGCTATCCAACTTGTAGCCTTAAGCAGAAACAAGGCACAACGTAGAATTGGAGAGATCATCACTTGCTTTGCTGGTCAATTTAGTCGCTGTTCGTTTCGCTAACCCTTCTCATGACAAAGTAGTTTTTCACGCTTAGTGTGTTCAAATTTTCGAAGAAACTTTAACTGTTTACCATATCTCCATAATACGATTCCCAGCCGGCAAATAGCGCCTCATCTGTGCATTGAGTGCACAGTCGAGGACTGGTTAAAGATTAAAGAAAGAAAGTTTTAAAACAACCCCTGACGAACGCGTCGGGAGACAAGAACAAAAAGGCTATAAAAATCTTCAATTTTTTTCTTACGCGTAAAAAAAACCAGTCAATGCGAAGCCAGACTGATTTGGAAAATGAGTTGGACTTTTCACAAAGGAATGAAAAGCCCCGCAGGTGGAAGCGAGAACTTACATCGTCATGAAGTACTTCCATTATTTCTTGACGGACTTTTTCTTGTACATTCTGATATTTTGCTATGAAAAATGTCACATAGCTCAATGCAGTCGCTGTCGTGTCGAACCTGAAAGCAGTTGAAAACAAAGAATATATATTTTTTCAGTATAGGCACTGCAAGAAACTATCGTGCAGCTTTGGGGCAACTTATTAAATTATACTAATGCGACGGGTGCATAGGTGAATCCACCAGCGTGCTACCCCACCCCTTGTTTAAATATGAGTCGTTGCCTGATGCTAATAACTAGGATTAACAAATGTGCTGTCGCGACAGTCAGTACAGACTATGACATGTGATTGCGGCACTGCAGATACTGCGTAATAAACATTTAATGGGGTGATTTCAGCAACAATATCGAAATCCAAATTGTTCACTGCTCGCACAAGTTAAGGCTCCAAAACGCACATTGGTGCCCTTCTTGCTATTTCCCCCTAGTAATTTATGGGACTGAACGTGGCCATTCCCGTATCGGCGACCATTATTATTCTCAAATCCGTGCTTTTCTTCATAATCAGGCTTAGGTGCTGTACGTTTTTCTCATCTGTCGCCTTTCCTGCGGCTGTAGGAAGCTTTTGCACGGTTTAAATATATTCTCATATCACAGCAGTGATTTCTTTGACGATTGATCATAGACCAGCATACGTATTCTGAAGGTAAAAAGTAAAAAAAAGCGTATTAATGATCCAAAACTAGTCAGCAGAAATAGCGGGTAACCCACTCAGGGGGTTATGGCAGACTTACCACATATTTTCATTACCTCCACGTTGGGTAATCTACCTTATCTGTTACTCGGAAAATAAAGCCGACGAGCACTGGCAGTACAGCACAGACTTCCTCAACGTAGTCTGCATTATTTTTTGTTTTGTTTTTTCCGCATGCGTTCGTGCTAGCGTGTGTGCGCGTGCGCTGAAATCGCTCCAGACACAATAGAAATGACTATTTTGTTACTTGCGCCAGCCCCGCTAACGCCGAACAGAACTAAGATTGTTGTTTTCGTGCTGAATTGCAGCTCGACGCCAGCGAAGGCCATTACTTTTGGCAGAAAGATATACCAATAGCAAAGTACGAAATCGAACCACCAAAACCTTCTACTGCACAAAGTGTGTTCATAGGTGAATTGAAAAGGTGGTTGTTGCTTCCTGATTGATGACGACAAGTAGCGCTCGATCAGATAGCACAAAACGAAGAGCAGACCACGTAGCGCAATGGCACACCGACTCACCCAAACAGCTACCCTGATTTATGACCTTGCGGGCAAATTGATAACCACATTTAGCACAAAATCCTAAATACCAACATACTCGAAATGGTTCATTGCCCCTACCCGGCCATGAACACTGAATTTGCGGTCATGAACACTTCCTCGTTGCTCAGGTGTCGCCCTTTATTGGGAGCTGTTTGTAAAAAGAGAAAAGTGCAATGGAAATTGTTATTTATTTGCCTAAGTCACAAAATAATTTGTCATAGCGTGATAACCGAGGAATAAAATACGCATACTTAACCGGCCACTGCGTAATCGGCTTTGTATTCTTTCATGTTTTTCCACGCGTCCTCGGGTGGTACTGTGGCGTCGATGAGGTTCTGTAGCAAGTCTGGCCTTCGCAGCTGCAAAGTGGCGCATGCAAAGAGACAATACTCGGTAAACGGTGCCAAGAATAACCCCAAGTTGCGTAATTTTAAGCGGCAAAACAATTATAAATGATGAATGGAATTGATGCGGCAGAGTATGCGTTGGTGTTCTCTGCTGTAGGGGCAGCCGTTACCGCCGACAAGTTCAGACTGTGTGAGTGGGTGGCGTGATCCAGTCCGCCAATCACCGCGTAGCACACAGTAGCCCGCCTCCACTCTTCCGAACCAATCCACCTATCACAGCGGGACGCGCTATCCTACTTTTTCCCTCCCCAACCCGCCACCGATCGCCTCCCATCCTCCCTTCAATCGGCGGATGGACAAATATTTCAAACACGAGGTCCTAATGCCAACGCATTGAAATCAATATACAAGGAGTTCACACCTCTGATTCATTCCTCTCTCGTGACTGCGGCCGACAACCAAACCTGACTCACTGGAGGGACTGCAACCACATCTTAACGGCACATCACAAGAAAGGATACGCATGTGGAGCCTGTTGTCGAACTTACCGAGGGATTTCTTCTGCGGAGTTCTACTATCTTTGATGTTTCCTTGCCCAGCGTTTTAAAAGTGAACTCGCCAAACAGTGCGACTAGCCAGTAGAAAGGCACCATTAGGATGCCGAGTGCAGTAGTGGATTCTGAAAAGACACCATGAATAATAATGGTACTTTCTGGCAATGTAGTATAATGTATAGTAACCTGCACAGTTCCCTGATGGCATCTTGAGAAAATGTAAATCGAATGAACCATAAAATGAAACAACAGAGCAAGTTTTATTCACATAGATGCCTAGCCGTGTTGTAAAAAAAAAACAGTGGAGGTAAACGCATTGTTAAATGTGGAGAACAAAAGGGGATAAAAATCAATAATAGAGAAGAATCTGCTTTAACTACGTGTCTTAATTGTGTCTAAAAAGCGAAGACCGTGTGGTTCTGTCGCCGGCAGACAAGTATTTGGAAGCTTCATTACAACCCTTCTGAATAGAAAGTATCCTCATATAGATGATTTCCAGGTACAACCTTTGAAATATGTTACGCATCTCATCAGCCCAGTATCGGAATACATATTTGAACTTTGCCTAAAGAAAGCAGTATTTCCCAAAAGTATGCAAATAGCGACAGTCGTGATTATCCACAAAGGACGCGATAGAAATCACTTTGCAAATTGTCAGGCTACTGATCATGATGATCTATTATTCCAGTCTTTTCTAATTCCTTAGAAAAGAAGACATTTAAACAATTATATTATTTTTTCTGAAAAAAAAACAGCCTAATAACGTCATGCCAGCATTGTTTCAAGAAAAGTAGATCTGACGAAAGGACCCTCCTTTTATATAAAAAATTAATTTTAGAAACGTTTCAAAAAACAGAGCTTATTCCGGTTATATTAACGAACTTATCAAAAGCGTTCGACCAGATCAATTATGTTTCTTTAATAGCCAAACTCGGCATACATGGTTTTTGGGGCGTTTTCGTTCGATTCATACAATCTTAGCCTCTCTCGGTAAGGATGGTAAAGATAAAGTTTTCCGATGTAAAATTTATACGAGCTGGTGTACCCCAAGGTAGAATTTTGGGTCCACTGTTGTTTTACGTGTACGTAAATGATGTTGCTAGTCAAGATAAGAAACGCACAGTTAAAATGCATACCGATTACATCAGTCTTATTTTTTAAATCAACTCACATGATTTCGTTGTGCAAGCGAATCAGTGTTTAAATGGCCGTTAAGAATGCACAACCAATAATTATTTACTAATCAATACTAATAAAACGAAAGCAGTGCTTTTCCGGCCCAGAAATATTTTTTTAAAAATCCCAGGCTTTCGCCTTTGTCTGAGTTGAAATAAAATTTAGCTTGCTTCCGAAGTGAAAAGCAGCATTTGTCCTGGAATAAACATATAGAGACGACGATAAAGACTATCGATGTTCGTCGATATTTTAACCAGTCTGCGCTACTTTTTTTTTCTCAATGTGTGAAAAAAATTATTTGCCACTCGTTACTATTGTCCGTTATTAGTTACTGCTCTAGCACCACCTCCACGACACCCGCGAAGAGAACGAAAAACCTTGTGTGCGAGGCCTAAAGAACGCATCAGGCGCCTGGGTGGCACTACAGCCATCTCGCTACATTCCAGGACTTGCAACGCTGCCTTCATTCATATGGAATCAGTGTTAGCCATAGAGTTTTTTATGTGGGGAATTACAACTTTACAAATATTATCCAGCTTTACAAACTAAAAGAATGAGCCCTGAGAATAATATTCAGCGTCTCCGGTTACGCTCCTACAGACAATTTTTTAAACACTGATAATGATTTCAGCTCCGCAACTGTCTAAATATACTTTAATTATCGAGGCGCGACAGAGCAACCGTTGATGATCGAGCCATGTTTTTTAAAACGAACACTCGGATTGCAGCGCCAGTCCCATTATTATGGTACGCGCACCCATGATCATTTCCCCATTCCGCATACGCGAACAAGCTCTGGCCGCCAGATCAGTTATAATTTGCCCCTCTTTTTAATACACCAGATGATTTATTGCATACGAAGTGCATTTTTCTATGGAGTCCTGCCTACAGGTGTGTATTGCTGTAAGATCATTTTTTATTTACTCTGCATATAAGATTCGTTAACTTTGTCTGCCAGTGTGCTTTCTTTTCCCGTTGTTGATGTCAGCTTTATGTGAAATTTCCGTTACCTCCTGTTGTTTATGCGTAAGTGAAATGTTTTTCTATCGCTGAAGATGGCCAAGTTTTGTGCAGGGGTGCAGACCTTTCGTCAAGCCTTCTATAGTCTTTTGGCTGGGCTCCTGATATATCTGTGATGTTAAATAACGTTGACTTGACTTAACCCTTTCCTCGCGTCAATATGGAACAATTCAATAATCCTACTTGCTTAAAAAGTGATTGCCTTGTACGGCATATATCGTTTGTTACCTACGTACGTGCGATCATGTGCAGCGGTCCAGTCATTACGCCGTCGAGCACACCCTTGGCAATCAACAGGAGCGGATGGTTGGGTTCTCGCTGGAAGACGGTGTCAATTCCGAAAGCGCCGCGCGCGGTGTAGTCCATCGACAGGAGCTGGTACTCCTGGTACGAGTGCACCTGTTCGTCTGCGACAGCGTCCAGCCTCTCCAGAAAAAGGTCAGCACTCTTGCGAATCTCGGGCATCATCTGCGTGCAAGCGAAGCGATACTGTTAGCCCAGACCTGCCGTCTCCCGTTGATCGAAAGTCACCTCTCCTTTGGTGACGCTACCATACAGCTGATAATTCTGCAAGGGTAAACGAGCTTTCCGCCGAGAATTTATTTGTTTTGGTTCTATTTCTTGGCTACATCTCCTTTAGGATGCATACCCCACATCAATATAAAGTTATACTCAAGGCGGAACAAATTGGAATAGAACTGTTCATATCCACTAAATACATTTTCCAACTCTTTCTTTAAATTGCTAATCCCAGAGGTCTATTTCGTATTCCGGTCATGATTACTCATGTCTGTACGGCTGCACCAAGTTCTTTGTTCCGGGCCGCTACAGCTTGTAGGTAGCTGCGGTTATGAGCTGCTTTGTTGAAAACGCTGATTTGAAAAGGGCCTGTGCAGCATGCTAATATAACGCAACCTGTCCTTCCTGTCTTTCGCTTCTGTTGTTAAATGCCAAATGCCTTTGCGCTTCTGATAATTACCATCTTAGTCTTCGCAGAGCTGAGGCCGTAATTCACCGCAGATCGAATACTCTTCCAATCGTCGCCTCGGGCATGCAGTATACTCTTGGACAGAATGGGATGCATCTGGTCTGTCATCATCGTGAGCTGAAAAGTAGGAGGAACTTATTTTGTTGAACACGTCCAATTATCTATCCAGTGTGCTAGGAAAATAAGCAAGGTGTAGCTTCTGTGTGTGCACTGCGCGCGCACGTGGAAACCAGTCATTTGCCATGAGGATGGATGTGCAAGGATGTATAATGAATGTTAAAAATGTCCTGAAAGGCTTTTCTTTTAGCCTCTTTGTGACACTGGTCTTCTGTACAATTGGTAGGAAGCGCCTTTTCCTTTTTATTAAGGGACACAGGTGGAGCATTTCCCAACATAATGAAAGTAATGAAAATCTGGCCTGCACATTAACATCTCTACCCCCGCTGCCATCGCCAAAGTTGTAAATGCTCTCTTTCATTCACTTCTCTGGCTTCAGCCAGGACTTTCGACCGGTAGTCTGAACATTTGTCTGCTCTTTCCTTTGTTTTTCGTTTTCGTCAATTTTATTGTTTCTCTTCGCTTATTTTGTTGTGATGCATTGCACATTAGTCTACATGGATAAGCCCATCGTATTCCTCTACTACTTTCAAAAATTGTTTAGACAGTCCATAGACTGTCTATACATGTTTTATAGGCAATTCTTACAGACTAGTCTATAGATGACCTATAGATCTATGGCCATACACTTTAGTAGACTTTTCTCTATAAACAGTCTAAAGATAGTCTACTGAGAAACTACCTAATAAACACAGATCAACAGACAGTATATAGACGATATATAGACGTATGGCTATACACTTCCTATAGATTTCTGCCTATAGGCAGTCTATAGACAAATGTCTCATGAAAGTATACTGTCTATAGACAGTCTTTAGACGATCTGTAGACTTATGGCCATACACTGTAGATTTCTGTTTATATAGACAAAAGTCTACTGGCCCAGTATACATAGGCCTTTAGACTGTCTATAGACATTCCACAGACATATGGTCCGGCATTGCTGTAGACCTTTCTATGGACAGTCTATATACCTCTGTCTACTAAACCTTCAGTCGACCATTGTCTATAGACAGTCAACAGCCTTTGATAATG
The DNA here is from genome assembly GCA_030143305.2 of Amblyomma americanum. Classification (NCBI taxonomy): domain Eukaryota; kingdom Metazoa; phylum Arthropoda; class Arachnida; order Ixodida; family Ixodidae; genus Amblyomma; species Amblyomma americanum. Next base: position 66,368 of record JARKHS020013085.1, on the reverse strand, counting down.
GTCACCACATGGTCTTCACAAATGACATTACGATCAATATACCTATAAATTCCGTTGATTTCCAAGCTATCTAGGCTGGGAATATGCAATACATGCACCATAAGAATTCACCACATTATACAAATAAATGTCGAACTATTTCAATGAAGTAACGTCTTCAACCACAGACGCTGCCATAAAACAGCGCGAGCTGAATTGCATTCGTGGCGCAAATAAGTGCCGAGTTACATTGACTTTTTCGTAATATAGCAGTCTGAGATCATAAACGCACTCTGCCTCTCACACAAATGCTATTGGAGAAATTTGTGCACGCGATAGCGGTGTTCATGAACTAGCCTCACGGAACCAAATGTCAGCCACCTCTTATCGAAGCGACTTTTACATAGCTTCTAAAATGAAGTGCCTGCAGGCCAGCGACGGCAGCCAACGGCTCGGACAACAGGGATCGACGAATCTATACGTGCGCAACGAAAGGGCAGACGAGATGCAGCTCGTAGATTATTCGTGGTGTTTGTAGAACGTGCTAGCCAATCGCGGCGGCAACGACTTTTTTAAGGCGGAATCCTTTAATGGCTCATCGTTGTCCGTTTGCACGTCCGCAAAATCTGTCACTATAGCTGCAAATCAAATGACGTCAACTCGATAACAAATAAAAATGCATGTGCACGGCGGGATTCGAACCACCATCTTTCTATTCCGCAGCCGAGCGTGCTGCTGACTACGCTGCTCCTGCGAAAGAATATGTATTTCTCCTTGTTTAGGCCGTTTTGCCTTAGGCGGCGCGGGCAGGCCAACATTATTATTACAGCGAAAGCTTTACTAGGTTATGTCGGCGGTTTCGTGTCATCAAAACGTTCCCGCAGCCATTGTGGGGCCCTAGAAAGAGAGACCGTCTAAAATGTGGTTATAATCGAAGGAGGATCATTTGAGGATGCGGCGCAAAAAGAATTTCGTGACGATCGGATGAATAGTTAATTAGAGCCAAAAATGTGCAAAAAGTGGCCGTGGCCAAATCGAAAGTGGCGCCAAATTTGAAACACCGGAAGTGTAGTACCACGTGAACGAAAGTGTGGGCGGAGCCAACATGCAGCGCCAAATTTGAAAGTTTGGAAGAAAGCGTGGTGGGAATTAGACGAATATCAAAAATTCTCAGGCAAATAGGGGCGATAGAGGCAAAGAGGAGCAAATAGAGGCGACGAGTGCCGAGGAGGCGTCAATGCTTCCCCATTACTCCAATGCGGGTTACCGCAGTAGTCTCGAATTTTTTTCTGTCCTTTTCTCGGCCCACACTTTATTATATATATATATATATATATATATATATATATATATATATATATATATATATATATATATATATATATATATATATATATATATATATATATATATATATATATATATATATATATATATATATATATATATATATGCCTTGCGTAAGACGCTGGACAGTGTTTATGGAAAGGCGTCCAATCAGACGGATGCCTCCAAAACTCCCTCCTGTGTCTCCAGCTTTTAAGATTCACAAACAATTGTGTACTTAATCAACATCTTAGCCACACATCAGTGACACTAGCAGCAACACCGCGCTAAAGGCATTCGCCTCACTGCGCCTTAGGTCAGCAAAGTGCCCCCTGAATTTTTATTCATCCATCACACTATAAGCTTGTTACAATTACTGTTACAAGAACTAAGGCGCTAGAAAACACACGAGACGAGAGTGGACGACGATTCAGGCGTCAACTTCCAACCGTTTATTCGCAGAACGAGGTACATGCTTTTAAGCAACGCAGAACCGCCCCCGTTCACTTCTTTCGGCGCTTATCAGAAGCCACCACTTATCGAACCGCACTAGCGTGTTGGCACAGATAATCGGATTCCGCCACTTACAGGTTAGTTGACGGATTGCTTACGCCGTCCTGTCTCGTCTCGTGTGTTCTGTAGCACTTTACTTCTTGATGTCTAACACGAATATCCAACTTTGACAAGTGTCCCGTGCTCCATTCTATAGGCCTGCAAAACATCTTTGATGAAATGGCGCTGTCCACGACTGGCACCGACCAAGCAAGCGTCTACACTTTAACAAGTAATGCACACCTCTCAATGAACAGCACACCATGCTTATAAAGCCACTTACAAACGATGTTAGGAAATCTTTCTCTACGCATATAATCTGTTCCACACACGCAGCTCAGCATACAGTCATTTAGGAGACCAAATGAATAAAAGATAATTCTGTAGACTTACCTTGTGTGGACGATATAGTTGGATTTCGATGAAAACGTAATTCACAAGAGAACACGCCGACAACACGGGCGCATCTGTGCACACAGTTGTTTGCAGCCCGAATGATTTTCCGCCGCCTCGCGGCAAAATGGGTGAAGCTTGAAACAGAAACCCATTTCACGGTCGTATCTTTACCGCTCGCACTATTGGCCGTATGCAGCCTGATCTGGTATCCAAGACCACACAGGGAAATTGGCTTACAAGCTTAATTTCTCCACTCGCGCTTTAATAGCCTTATTGTTTTCGCGAAAAAAAGGAAATTTACTTTGCCCATACGCGCAGCATCTCCCAACGAATAGTATGTGGCACATTTCTCGAATAATAATTGAAAAGTTGCATAGCACAACGTCTTTTTTGTGTGTGTTCGTGTTTAGAAAACTGATATAGGCGACATCAGCGTGTAATCGGCTCCTAAGCGGCAGGTGTGTGGGGACGAAAGAAAAAATACTGGCTTTGGATTGTTTCGTCACAGAACTTTTTCACGTGAATGCAAACTGCAAAGATATAAACGGCAGATGTTAGTCGCGCCGAGGACCATGCCCACAAGGCTCGTATAACGGTGCTTCTAAGAGATCGGCACATCCTTGAATGCTCACACCCGTATTTCCCCTTTTTGTTTTCACGACGTTTTAACGAGCAGTGCAGAATCGCTGATGAAATGTTCCTCAATTATGCGTGTTGGACAGTAACAATCGAGAGATGGAATGGAATTGTGCCGCAGGATTCCTTTAAGGGAGAGCCTGTTCGCTTGATGTAGTACTGTTTGCGGGTACCCTTACTTCACGAATGGCTGCCTTTTCTCGTTTTACCGGTTAGGATTAAATATTATTGAATCGTATTCGCAATATACGTTACGTTATAACGAAAAAGAGCTTTTCCAGACTTCTAAAATAGTATACAGAAGGGAGTTGCATTGTCCTCACACAATATGTTTTTTTGTTCCTAAATAGCGAAGGAGGTGAAGGACTCTAGGCACTGTAGCAGTCAATCGATGCAGTTCTCTTCAGCATGCAGTGCAAAAATAAATTGTCATTGCTCTGGACTTTGTCGAAAGGCAGTGTATAGATCGTCAGATAAAAAGAAATTGGGATTGTTATAGAGTGGTCTATAGACTATCTATAGGCTGTTATAGACTTTAGTCTTTAGATACTCTACAGACTGTCTATAGACAAAAGAAAATTAAGGCGGTTATAAACTTTAATCTGTAGATAATATATAGTCCGTCTACAGACAAAGAAAAATTAAAGTTTTTGAACACTTTAGTCTATATATAGTCTATAGGCCATCTAAAGACGAAAGGAAATGAAGACAGTTATAGAAATTTAGTCTATATATAGCCTCTGGACTGTCTATAGACTAAAGGAAATTAGGGTGGTTATAGACTATTCTATAGATAGTCTATAGACTATATATATAGAGAAAAGAAAATTAACGCTGTCATAGACTTTATTCTATATATGGTCTATAGACTGCCTATAGACAAAAAGAAATAAGGAGGTTATACTCTAGTTTATAGATGGTCTCTAGACAAAAGTTAGTTAAAGTGTTTAAAGAGTTTATTCTATAAAAAGTCTATAAACTTTCTATAAACGAAAGGAAATTATTGCAGTTTAGACTTATAATCATCGACAAAAGGAAATTTAGGCAGTTATAGACTTTAATCTGTAGATGGTCTATAGACTGTCTATAGACAAAAGAAAAAGTCTAAAGGATTGCTATAGAGTCTATGAACAGGCCATAGAAAGTCTATACACCATTTTTATAAGGTACGATCGCATCAATAATATAAAACTGAATTTATTTTCTGATGCTGTTTCGGTTTTAACAACTGAACGATAGCTGTCACATGTGGACCAAAAAGAGCTTGCACATAATCGCAAACAGGTAGATTATTGTCATCGTGGGCATCGGCACAGGCTGGTTTAAGCGGTAGTAAACTAAAACGTCGTATTAGAGATTACATTTCAGCGTTTTATATGACTCGTGTGACCTAAACGCACATTTCAAGTAAGAGTAATATTTCGGGTGTTGGAACTGAAACAGCCTGAGCGAAGCACTTCAGTTATAAACTATTTAGCATTTGTAGGCAAATACGACGGGGTGATCCGTGAATACTAATGTTTTACGAATGATTACAGAGAACGAAAGTTGCAAACAAAATTAGATGCCCATAAATATTTAACAAAACCTACCTTGGCTGTAGCAGCCACTTCCCTTTTTCCTAAACATGCTCCCATGAGATGGACGCCCAACCAATCAAGGGCGCACCTTACTACCATTGCTCAATGTAGCTCCACTGTCGCGACTGCCTGGAAATATTCTATTCAAAACTGGTCAGTGATTGTGTGTGTATATTAATAAAAAACTTGGTTGGTTTCATATAGTGGTGAAAACTCCGCTATGCCTTTATTACTTTTCAGCAGCCTGTAAACTTGAGCGTTATCCTCATAAATCGCATTGAAAGACAAAAGGTTTACTATAAAAACTATACTTACTCCACGATCCACGAAGTTTCGGAAGTTTCTAACAAAAACGTATTCCAGGAACTCGAGGTCATTCACAACCAGAAAAGGAACGTCTCCATAATAGAACCTGTAAAAAAGTTCATATTCATGGCAGGGAAGAAGATAACGATCTGAAAAGTCATTCCATAGCGTGTCTACTGAGGTGAACGACAGCAAGTGTAAGCAGCATCAAGCAGCAGCGGAAAGATTGCTTACGGTGAATTATACTCACCCGAAAACGTCGCCGTACTTCTTTAGCCATTTCCCAATAACTTTGTAGCGATCCTGAAAACGGTATATATACGACGAATTTGCTAACGGTCCAAAACAGACATGGTCCTAAGAATACAACCAGCCCGGTACTTTATATGCTTACTTATGTTTTCTCACTGCTTCTAGAGTTTTTCAACTTCTTCGTGTTGTACACACGATTTCTATTTTCTTGGGTTCGTGCTCAGCGCACCTGCTGTACAATTTCTCGGCATTTTGCTTTTAGTTTGTGTCTTTACAGAGACACTTCTTTGAGCAGGAATCCCCTCAGTACTTCTCATGTGAAACACACAGTCTAAGCAACAGGACATGAACAAGGTTGCAGCTTGCCTCTTGGTAATATTCCCGCAAATTTCCCCAAAGCAGGTTAGGCTTTGGTCCAGGAACTCCGAGATTCTTGAAGTAGGCAAAATGCTTCCTTCTCCACCTGCCGGAAACAAAAAAAAACTAGCATGGAAATCATGCAGATATAGAGCTATAGATGTACAGGATACAACTATCTTGTGCATCTCATAGATCATAACTAATCATAGTTTCATTTAGTGTATTAGTTTACTCAGATTGAGCAGTCAGATGACTTACTGACCGAAAGACCAATTTGTACACGTCGAAGGAACAATGCAGGCTGCGAAGAGTGTCGATGTAGAGGATATCACTATAGATACGCGAAAGTTTAAAGTAGAAAGTTGGATGAGTTGGATGAACAAACAATCACATGGTTTTTGTTCAGGAAAGGATATTGGTAAAGAGTTTGTGTTTAAAATCGGAGCGTGTGCGAAGCATTGCTTCTGGCTGGAATTCGTGTTAAGGACATCTCGCACCTAGCGGCGTTCCATTGCTGGTCATACACGCGCGTGCCATAATTATCCCTTCGGCACAATCACAATCTGTGCATGTGAGATGGCGCAATTCCTGTCTTCATCAGGGTTTTTTGACCGAAAGTAAAGGCGTGAATGGAGCCTACTGAATGAAACTGCATTTTCATAAAATAAGGTGGTTTGTTTAGACGCCGTTCACTTTATGGTTAAAAATTTTCATGGATGCTTATAGTGCTTTAAAGGGACATGAAAAGAGATTTTGGAACGAAGCAAGACAGAGAAATTATTCCTTGGGAACACTGCCGACGTTTTTCTACTCGAAAAGCCTAGTGCATCAAACCACGTGCGAAAAGCGAGAACACCTTCATCATTTTAATGACGCATTTGCGATGGAGCTCTCTGACCAATCAGAAACGCCATGCCCAAAGTCCGGAAACGTGTCCCGGAAGCGGAGTCCTCTAAGGGCGGCCAGGGGCGAAAGCAGGCTGCCCCGGTCAGGGGATCTCCGCTGCAAGGCGTGCGGCTGCGAGTCGTTACAGCGCATGCGTACGGCAGAAATAGGTTCCGAGGATGCGAAAAAACTACGTGAAGTTATCGAGGGCAGCCGAAAAACTGCCGAGCAAACTGCTGATCGCCCTCACACATGTGCTCACCGGCGACTACAATGTGAGCTTATGCCCATTGGTGCGTTGTGGGCTGTTGTAAAGTGTACAAGTAAGCGTCGAGGGATCCTCAAAAGCATGCGAGCAGCAGTCGCGATTTCACGTATTTCACTGAACGGGCCATCTGAGCGGAAAACTGCACCTGCATTGCTCATCAATAAGTGTGATTGTTGGCGACCATTGCGATTGACTTCTGTGGTCGTTGCGATTGCTAAGTTCGTGAATAGATTCTTGCGGGTTACAAGCGGGAAAAAAATCCTCATTACGTTCTGTGCAACTGCAGTCTGCCGCCTGCCGGCTATAGCTGCCGCCCACGAATGCACGCATAGTATTGACGGACACACATAAGCTGGTTGAATGTTTTCTCCACGGAACCCCGTGTATCCTTACGCCTGTTTATCGGCTTATCGCATCTTTGTGGCAGGCTTCGCCGCTGAGAAAGAGCAGTTCAGTGAAAGACGGTAAAATCTGGCTTTGCATGCCGGTGCCTCACGTACTGCAAGTGTGAGGAACTGCGCTGCGAAACATTGTTCTTTTTTAGCGAAATGAAAGGCGATGATGGATGCATATGATACTTCTCAGATCATATATAAGAAGCATATCCTCCTTTCCATCCACAGAAAACGTGAAAAACTACACGCTCACAGTGCACTTCCCAAGTTGACGACATGCATGTATGAGTCGTGTGCGTGCATTTGCGCGTGCTAAAAAAAAACAAAGAAAAGAGATTTTGCCATTTCAGAACGCCCCCAGCCTGCACAGAGCAGCCGGAGTAGCCAAGATAGCACAAAGTAGCCGACGAAACCGCTTCACCTGTCGCCTAGCAAATATAGTAGAGCATGAAGGCGGTTCAGAGCTAGCGGTTCTGAACTTGCTGCCTACAGCAGCCAAATATTCCAAGTGCACAGTATGCGAGCCGAACGATTCAGAGCTCATGTTGGCGTTCAGCCTTTCTCTCAGTCGTCTGTTTTGCGCTGCATGAATTGTGAGATAGTTCGCATTCTTGGCAACTCTCGCCGCGCTTCCGTCCTGATATTTCGACGGTAATTGACGGTGAAATAGCGTTCCGCGTGGCAGCGCAGTAAACACGTCCAATATTATTAGGTTCCTTATCGAAAAACGGAAAACGTTGGACACATATCAGCCGTAGTTGCACGGATCCCCGCGTGGCGGCGTCATGTGTCTTGAGTTTTACGCAGTTTTTTTGCTTCTAATAGCTTTGTTTCTGGTAAACATGTCATATTTGCTATGACGCAAAATGTGACGTTAACCTATTAGTCTAGCCTGACTTAGTACTCCCCTTTAGCACCACTTTAAAAGTCAGTTAGGCAATTCTGAATGATCATTTAGACAAGTGTGGGGTAAAATACGCCTGTTTGATCTCGATTAATAGAAGCGGCTCTGTTTCAATTTCATTTTTGCGTGTATACCATTTCTTCTTTCTTACCAACCCCATGTTAGCTTGGAGGGCACTATATGTGGGCGCTTTCTGTACTAAAGATTTTCTTGGTACAGCAACACGGAAATGGAACCACCCTCCCGCAGAACTCGTGAATATTCATATTTGACAGCCAACTTTTTCGGGCTTCGTTAGCTGAGAGTGTATATTCAGGCTCTTTCTAATGCTATATATTTTGTGCAGTGCATTTAGGCTCTTGTGTTTCGGATATGTATTTGTTTTGTTTTTAACCACTCCCCCCTCTGTAATGCCACTGGCCCTGAGGGGTAAAATAAAAGAAATGGAATTTGTTGCTGAAATAAGTAAGAACGAGAAAGTAACTCGATTAAGAACGCAAGGCAACGCTAATTACGATGACGACACTTCATGCCTGTCCGAAACTTGTTCACGCGCTGTCAACCACGTTTTAATCGCTATAACATAGTGTTACGAGTAGCATGCAGCACTTACTCGAACAAGACCAGCAGTAGCACAGTGGCGATGCCCAGCAGTCCAGCACTGATTATCATTTCTCCGGCGCTGTGACGAGCTCTTCCTTAGGCCTCGTCAGTGGGCTACAGTGGGACAATAAAACACTCGGCCTTTACCCTTCTGCGCGGGAACGAGAAAAAAAAAGTTGCTGGCGGGTGCTCCAAATGACAAAAGGGTGCAGTTCTCAGCACGTACTCCAGTATATGTAATAAATAACACTTCTTACCTGCACCTACACCTCGCTGTACCAGTAACAAAGATCTGGTGCTGGAGTTGCGGGAAGGTTGGCCGCGGAGACGACACGAAGCCAACAGATACGGAACATGGTAGACGTTTGTTGGCTTGGCAGTCGCTGCCTTGCCGCCAAGCGCGTTTTCCTTACTATCGCTCAAGGTGATCAAGGCTATTTCGCATGCATACTAAAACGCTGGCGATCTCTATCGCCATGATGCAAATACGTGTTTCGATCTGCTAGAGCGACGAGGTTCCGACAATTTGGAATTTCCTCGCGGAGGAAGCGCGACAGCTCCACTTCTGACTGATGGTGGCGCGGATCGAGGCAGTGAACCACATGACAAGAGGAGAAATGGTGCGCAGTCGAGAGCGCCTGCGCCCCTGACCAAGGCTCTGAAGGTTGTTACATGTTCAAAGAGCAAGTAGGAAGTATGCCTCAACAGCCCTTCCATGAAGTTTTCGTAAAGGTTTAAAACGTACATCTTTTCGTTTAAATTGGATCTGATAAAAAAAATACGAACTAAGGATCACGTTTCGCGGTTGTCGTAGATTTGTTAGTGGTTCGAGTCCGCCGAATGCTGTCGCGGGAGCATGTTCTTCGCCACCAACACTCAGCTTAGCAGTCAGGGTAGCGACTGGAAAAGCGCACATGTGAAATAGCGCCTTGCGAACAACAACGCCGAGATGCGTTGCTGGTTGCAGAATTCACAGAGTCACTTCTGTGTGAAACAGGGTTGAGTAGCAGACTTGGCTCGTCAGCGATTACGAATCCTGAGAGGTGACCCATAGCTGACTGTCAATGGACACGACATTGAGAGGCTGCAAGGAAATTTCTTTAAAGCATATAAAAACTGCGCCGCCTCGCCCCGCTTCATTTATGCACAACTATTTGGAAGTATACCGGGAGTGTTGCCGGGGCGTCAACAGAGTTGTTTGATCAGTATATTGCAGGAGAGAGAAAAAGGGGTTAGAGGGCGGAGGAGAGACTTTAATGAAACAGGAGAGGTCTGCAACGGCGCGAACTGTGCACGGTTAGAAGCCGTTCGTGCCGTTGCTGCAAGAAGAGCCAGACAGTTTGCCAAATCATGCGAACACAAGCAGTGGCCGGGTCCACAAGTAGCGTCTCGTAACGTATTGCGGCACTCATTCAAAAGCACTTCGAGGGATTTTGAAGAAGATAGGGTCCGACTGGTTGCTTATTTGAATCTTCTTCGTCTGGATACGACTAGTGTAGAAAGTGATAGCACAGCCTAAGGTGTTAGCGGAGATCGCATGTAAAAGCACGGCGTTCTCATTCCGACATCCAAAACACGGCAAAAGGTATGTAGAGTTTCACAATGGCAAGCGATGTGATACAGGTAAACGCCTCCGCTATAAGACACAACGCTGCGGTAGCTGGTTTACCTCCAATACAGGTCTGCTCTGAGGCACGCCTGAGGCCCGACTGCCTGCTCCTCAGTCCTTGCGGGCGGGGCGCGCAACTTGTTTCTGATTAACTATGCAGGAGGTTCTATCACGCGATCAGAACGTGTATATCAATTCCTCGGTTGGCGCCAGACGCGATGCTTAAAGCGAAGGCATCGATAAGGAAGAAGGAAAGAAAGACAACAACAAAAAAAGGAAACAGGGAACGAAGCAACCAAAGGAAGAGAGAACGAATGGAAGGTAGAAAGAGGGAACAAAAGAAAGGAAGAATGGAGTAAAAAGAAAAGATGAACGAAACACAGAAAAACGTTGTTTTTTATGTTTTTGGAGGTTCAAGGTTTATTTACACTTCAGTAGATGTTCCTTGGGTAATAAACAGTACAGAAGGGCTTCCCAAATTTAGGCTGTCAAGGGCACCTCTTGTTACAAAGCGGATAAATATGATGTGTCAGGCAGCACGTACAAATACAGTTAAAGGGCGAAAGGTAAGGCAGGTTTACATACATAATGCACAGTAGCCATACAAATTCAAGCGTGGAAGTATAGATCGACGCGTTGCAGTTACAAGAAAACACCTGTACCATGAAAATAATGCTGAAAGGTTTGTATTATGGTTTATGGAGTTTTAACATCGCGAAGCAACTCGGACTAAGAGAGGCGCCGTAGTGGAGGGCTCCGGATAAATTTCGGCCACCTGAGGTTCTTCAATGTGCACTGCCATCACACAGTGCACGGGCCTCTAGCATTTCGCCGCCATTGAGATGTGACCGTCACGGCAGTGATATGAACCTGCGTCCATAGAACCAGCAGCCGAGCGCCATAACAAGTGAGCCACCGCAGCCCCTGGACGCCGCCTTAGAGGTGCGTCATTTGCACAAAGCCGCTAAGTTGAAATGGTTCAGCATTATCAACATTTCAACGCTGGCAACCGTTAGCCTGAGAAATGAATAACTGAAGATAATGTGAGCGGTTATCCGCTAATCCATCCATCCATACATCCATATTAGGCCGGTGTCTGCCGTAGCAGACACAGCGACAGAGAGGGATGGAAGGAGAGAGAGGGGGAACTCGTCACATCACGACTGTCTTCATTGTGTTCAGACTAATCAACGATTGTTGTTATGATCAACCAGCGTGGCTACTTGTCCTCACCTCAAACTTGACGTCACTCTGTTACCCCGAACTTACATGGCACGTTGTCATAACGTCGTGCGTGACGTCACTCAATTATGAGAAATCAAAGTGGCGCGTTGTCATGACGTCATGCATTTGTTACAAAGACAATGGAGCCACGTACACGGAAATCGTGTCTTCAGCAGCTGTCGCTGTAACTTTTTCACAATACCAGCTTGGTAGAGTTTGTGAAAGCTGCAAGAGCAATATTTAGCTTCTGCTGCGTCCTCGCGACTGTCAACCATATACGCCAATCGAACTCTGCGAAAACACGACGAACTCTGCGAAAACACGAAGAATATGTGGGTAACGCTTACCTCGAGCGGCGCGCGTTTACTCATGGCATCAAAACTTGTGTAAAATTGGTTATTCAATAAACAAAGCGTGGTTTATCAAATGACCGACTTAAAAACCGAGGCAAGATACTACAAAGGTTAGTTGCGCAGAAGCTATTATATCCTGGCTGAGCATCTAAAATTCCTAGAGTTGGACCAGTTTCTGAAGCCTTTTGGCTAAAGCTGGGATGAGTTATTTGCATTACAATGTTGTGGTCTTCGCGAAGATCCGTGCTCAATTTGTACAGATAGCAGCCGTAGACGTTGGTCCAAAGCCGCTGTAAATCAGTTGGGTCGAGACCGACCAATATGGTGAACCGTCACGAGTGCGACGGCATAGTGAAGGCTTTGATCTCTTCGAGCCTTGCTTGGTCACTTTTGTCTTGCGGAACAGCTGAATACCGAAGGCACTAGGGAAGTAATTCGTTGCACGAGGCGCACCTGAACAGAGTGGAAATGAAAGCACGTTTTTGGGTTGGGGTGCTATTTGAAATGACGTTGCCTGTAGCATTACTTGCATTGTAGTAAGAACTCGGCCTATGCGCTTTTGATTTTCTTCCGGCAGACGGAGGTCGAATTTACCTGTGTGACCGCTGCTGCCGCGTTAGCCGGGTTCCTTACCTTTATAGAAACGCTGTAGTCAAACGTTTATGTCCAGTTCACGGTTTGCCAGGCCGCTTGGAGCACGTTGACCTTGCTGAAGAAAAATATGTTAGCGACTGTGGAAAGGTCTGAGAGAATGTGGGTTCGAGAATTTGTACATGATTCCTTGCGTCAACATCTTACGGTTGTTTTGGCTTCCTGAATGCACGCAAGGAATAGGCAAGTGACGGACGCGTATGTAAATACAGAACGCACTACGATGGCCGCAAGTGGGACTCGACAGAGCTGCTTGCACTTGCTTCCATTGTTGCGCTGACGAAACAGTGCAGATTTGGCAAGCAAGTGGGTCGACATCGTTCCCTCTTAGGTTTTTTGGGGCACTTGCCACAGTTGCAGAAGATTCTAGAAAGACGCACCCAAGGCTGCAGAGTGCGGACGCGATGGTATGTTAGCGAAACGAGCGCGTTAAATTGTTTGCGTGAGCTCTTGAGTTTTAGCGAAATTTATTCTAATCTTTATAGAGAAACAAGCAACCGATGACAATCAGTGCGTGCTCTTGCGGACACGTGGTGACTGCGGTTACGGGTAGCTTCGCCTGGGTGCTTTTGACTCAGAGGTGTGCCCATTTTTTTCATTTCAGAAAATTGACGGTCTTACGCAAAAAAAAAAAGATTCGCACATATCTTGTGCTTCTGTCATCAGCTCTCACTTCTACATCATAAAGAGCATTCGCTGATGTCGTAAGCTGAAAGTAATTTCGGTGTGAGAATAGACGTGTATGTAGCGTCATGACCTGCCCAGAGGACTTCGTAATGTCTACGGATTTTGCAAAACATACTGACCAATATTTAATGATTTCCACGATGAATCTCGTGCTTTTCTAGGTATGCAGCATGAATAATCACCCAGTGATATATGACAACAGTACAATATTTGGCCCTCTAATTTTTCATATTTCCTTCTGCCTAGAAATGCTCAGTGTAGCGCTGCTTGATTTCTATATACTACAAACTTTTTTTTTGTTTATTGCTGGATACGTCAACTATACTGATGGATAAGTCTGCCCTATTATGAAGAGTATGGTACAATATACAGTTCCAAAAGTGGCCCCTTTTCCATACTGAGGAAAAAAATCGAACGAACAGTTATAAATTCAAAGCCTGCATAGAACAGGATCGATGTCTGTCTGTCTAATAACTTAGACAATTATTTTTAGATCGTAATCCTTCTTTAGCGATTTGTGTCTTGTTTCTTTTGAACCAAATTTGCTTCAGCTGCAACGAAACTATGCAGGTCTAGGCTGCTTCTCTCTTTCATTTATTTTTTTCATTGTGCTTCTCAGAAGAAAATATCAGGAATTCATGGCAGCGCTGTAAATCTACTGTGTCACCCAACGAAGGGATTTGCTTTTACACGACATGCGAGAGCGCTACGGTGATGCGACAGGACCATTTCTCATCCCTTTGAATCGCAGTTGAAGCGGGAAGTGTTTTGATCAACGTGGAGCATATCGGTGTTCCACTTCGTAAAGCAGACGTAACTGAAGTAACATGGAGGTTTGGGCTAGTTGGTTGCTATTCATAATGCAGAGAAGTTTCGCAGCATGAATAAAACGCACACAGAAAACAAGGAACAAACAAGACTGCCGCACAGTCCTGTCTTGTTTGTTCCTTGTCTTCTGTGTGCGTTTTATTCATGCTGCGAAACTTATCTGCATTATTTAAAGCAGACGAAACGGCACTGTGACGGGACATGCCTTTAATATGAAAGACAGCCATATGTGCGCGGCCTGCGCGCAGCCTTGTCTCCCTATTTGTGCAACTGCACTGCATGGAACAGATTTTTGGTGGGGCGAGGTTGAGGACATGTTTATGTTATTGAATCGCGACATGCACGTGGCAGACAGACGTGAAGCAAGAGACACTGTAAAGAGCAGTCGAAGGCTGAAGCCGCTCTCCGTAAGGGCACTGACCAGGTGCTGCTTTTGTGCAGCTGAACGTCAGGTTCGGTTTCGAAAGGTCTGCAGACTGCTGTGGAATCCCGTGTGTGAAGCGTACAGTGCATGCATGAAAGGAAACGCCTTAGTTCCAGCCGCCATCGCATGCGTCTGAGTGTTGGAAACCACACTTCTGGCACCTGGATATTTTAAGCCAGTACAAAAAAAGGCATCCTGCTAAACTGTATTGTTACCTTTTTAAAGGTGGCCGCGGAACCGGAGATGAATTAACCATCGTTATCTGCCTCCAGGTGAAAAGTGAAAGCTTCATAAACACTTCTCCGGTGAACAGAAAGACAACCCAGATACCACTGCAAATTCACTCTGAAGCGAGTTTCTCTGGCTTCCAAGAGCGTCGCTGTATTGAAAAAGGTGTTTCAGTAAAACCAGCCTTTGAACAAGTGAAGTGGGTACTTTACCGTGACATAATTTAACGCGAAAACCACAACCACATAAGCAAGAGGCACCCACAGACACGGACATTCGCAGTACTCACAGCTGATTTATTGCACGAATGTAAGGAGAATATAAAGGGTGCATCGAGCATGTGCGCAAAATAAAGAAAGAAAGAAAGAAAGAGAGAAAGAAACAAAGAGAGAGAAAGAAAGGAAGGAAGAAAGAAAGAAGGAAAGAAAGAAAGAAGGAAGGAAGGAAAGAAAGAAAGAAAGAAAGAAAGAAAAAAGAAAGAAAGAAAGAAAGAAAGAAAGAAAGAAAGAAAGAAAGGAAGAAAGAAAGAAAGAAAGAAAGAAAGGCAGGTGTCAACGACTTATCGAAAAATACATCTTGTTCCAGAATCAAAAAGGACGCACTCCGATGCTTCGATTTCGAAGCAACGCTCGCGCAGTATTCGCCCCTTTTTCTTACATGCTTATATGGTATCTTTGCACTGTCAAAATGCAGCGAACATTTCTTGCAGCACCTGCAATGCTCAATAAAGCGCACGTCCTCGCTGTTCTCTAAATGTCGTCTTTGTTCCCTTAACCGGTCGTTGACGTGTCTGCCAGCTTGGCAGCATAGGCTTTTCCGCACGACAATGTTATCTCGTACAGCAGTTGTGACTAGCACTGAGCATAGGATCTGGTATGCGTTTTTTTTTTCACATCTACATTTCGTGGTCTCCTTGCTGGAGATACAAGGACGAAATATGTCGAGCTTTACCGGAGTTAAAAAAAAAAACGAGCTGTAGCCCGAACGTGCCCGAACATGTTATGCGAAACTTTGGGCAGGTAGGGGAAAATTTCCGTCTTACCTTCCCCCTTCTTCAGGCTCATTGCGCGCTGTCACTTTTGTTTTCAGGAAGGTCTCGGCAACACCCGTCATGGCCGACTGAGGGTTACCCGAAGCTGCAATTCTTGCAAATTGTCTATTAAAGCTGGCCTGCATTAAAGCTGGCCTCGAGTACTGATTCCGGATAGAAGTTCACTATGCTTCTTTTTATAACTTTAGAATGTGCAGAATTATATGGCAAGAGTTGTTTCTGCATACTCGGGGCGTAGGTCCAAAACACACGGTCCTAACCTGCCTTTACACGTATATCTAAACTGTAAAAAGTGAAGCACATTTTGATTCGGTGTTTCACAAGTTAAAGTCGGTCTCTTTTTATGTTTTCTAAAGAAGTTTAAAACTGAATTAGCAATAGCGGAGTAGTGAAAAGGGCTATGCTTGTCCAATATGCTGAAAAATTCATTAACGTATTGGCAAAATTTTATGATTTTGTCCGGAGTAAAAATGGACGCCTAAGTCTGGGCACTCCTGGCTAAAACAATATCGCTTAAAATAGGTGCAACGAGCGACCCAATGCCTATTCGTTCAGTTTGTAAACAGTACTGGTTGTTAAAGGTTTTAAAGTACCTCAGAGGTAAAGTTCTACAAAGGTTGAAAAATTTTCGACAGACATTGCAGCGGAATTCTGGAAAGAAATGACGCCACTCTCGTCAATGGACTTTCAGTTGTGTGAACAGCTCTTGTCGACGTGTAGATTGAAACAAAACCTTCCACATTTAAAGAGAACACGAATAACAATCCCGTGCTTGATCCTTAGGAAATTAATTACTTCTTTAGAATTCTTTAAAAGGAAAGGGTCAATAATGGTCACTTGTTTCAAACATCTTTGTCGAAACGGGCTTACAAGCTACTGCCATGTGACAGTTTCCGAAACAAAACATTTGGTTTATGCATTTTGGCATTAAAACACTTTCAACGTATTGCCTTTGCATCGAACTATGTGATAGTGTTTGATGATCTGATTGGATTGGAATTATTTTTCGAGTTCTCTCGTAGTGTGCACTGACATACTGACAAGAACTTGCCGGCAAGGGTATTTGAAAACGTGGCCTGTAATTTTTTTCTTACATTAGAAAGCAAGTTATGCGACAGCGCTATTCGTTCTCAAAAACAAGCTGCAAGAGATCCGATCTGTTGTTATTAGCTTGTGCTTCCCTCTTGGGAAATTCGGATGGACACATACGGTCTCTCCGTCGATTTTTTGTGACAGTTGATAAGAATGAGGCAGAAACACAAGGTCGATGAACTAAACTAGTTGAGCAAAGGGTAATGAAACTGCTCACAGCGGTACTACTATCAGAAACTTTTTTTTGCCCGTCGCTATTCTTGCGTTAATTGGTGTTAGGAATGAAATTTTGCGCGATTTTACAAAAACCAAATTTTCATCTGTGTTATGAAGGGATTATGTAATTAATGGTGCTAGGAGTCTAGACGGCTCTAAAGTTAATCTTTACCGCACTTTTATGTGGTACCGCGGAACACAACTATCTCAAGAAGTATACTTAGCGACTCAGAGACTTTTCCGTGGTCAACACTGCTTCTGTTGCCCCGGCTTAAAACGCTAGAAGAGCTTGACCTTAATTTTCATTTTTTTTACATTTCTCCCATCTTTGCGCATGCTGCAAATGTTGGGCGGCTGTCCTGGTCTCCATGACGCCACCAAAAATTTTTTCAAGTTACAGCTTGGCAGAGTTGGTGAAAGGTGCAAGACCTCCATATCACTTCTACTGTGCCATCCACAGCTGCGCACTAACTGAACTTAAAGCGACACTGAAAATAACTCAATCCTTTGTTTATTATTAGTAAAATTTAACTGTTTGGCTTTTCGATGCTTTGTTGGCGTTCTTTCGGCAGTACTACACCTGCTTAATTCTAGAAAACTTACAGTTGAAATTAACAATACTTTCCTGCCGCTCCATCAAAATTCATGACGGTGATAATAACAGAGCGACGAATACGAACTTGGTGCGATTGCTGTCTGGATAGGATGGTGGTGTGGTCGGACCTCAGAGATCCGCCTACAAAAAAGATTATTCACGTCACCGTAGTTCGCTTGTGAAGACGGCCGATAGCTGGGATCCAGCATTTCAATTTTTCGCTTTTCTACCTAATAAAAGTTCTTTCTTCGAGGAAGGTGGCCTGTTAGCCATTAAGATGCGGTATCTAATAGATATACTTGAACTTCAACTTGTCAGCAGTGTCCCTCAAGCGACCCCTCCCAGATTATTCGGGGAGCGGTACCACCTGGCTACACACGTGTACTTATGTCTGGAGCGAAGGAAATGCCCAGGAATAAAACGGTTTTCACGTGTAAGGTTCTAGATTAACCGACGCGTTGTTTGCAAAGTGGCCATCTTGAGAACTTGAAAAGTAAACCTCAGTCACGCATAAGCTGCTTTATTGTGACTAGGCTTGCACGGTCCACACTAGAGTTCACTTAGCCTCCACGAGTTCCTGCAGTCTTAAGGACAGGGCTGATACAATTTCTTTGTATTCCGGCAAGTCTGCAACGTTGTTGTCTTCGCGAGGGTCCGAGCTGAGGTTGTACAGCTCGCGGGCGTAGACGTTAGTCCAGTTTCGGTGGAAGTCAGTAGAGTTGAAGCCGATCCACTCGGTGTACCGATAAAAGCGCGACAGCATGGAGTAGCCCATGATGCGAATGTCCCTGAGCCTCGGTTGGTCGCTGTTCCCTTGCGGAGTAGTCGAAGGTCGAGGATACTGGTGCAGTACTTCTTTTCGTTGCACGGGGTCGACCTGACAGAGAATAGAAATGAAGGCATGTCTATGCGGTTAGGCGCTGCTTCAAACCGTCCTGGCAGTTTAATTATCCTGGTCTTCAAAAATGCCTAAGAAAAGCTCTATTTTTTTCCACAAGTGGATCTCGAGTTTACCTGCGTAAGTATTGTTCTCCTCGAAATAGTGATTGTCGTCATTTCTCTCAAGACGTAAGCTTGATTTTTTCATTCAGTGTACATTGCGTGAGGCCCTTAGAAGCCTGCTGGATTTGCCCTGGTGGATTGCGCAAACAAATCCATTAAGAGGACATGCTTCTTCGAAATGTTCCGTTATAGAAACCTAAGATGACACCGTGGCGTGCTACATTAGGAGTGCATGTCGAAAAGCCTACATTGTACACAAAATACGCTACTTCATGAAACGAAAAATATGCCATTTATTGAGAGCGCCTGCCTGTAATTACCTATATGGAGATGAGCATCACTAGTCGATGTTAATAAGCCCTCGTCGCCAACTGAGAGGCCGCAAGAAAATATTACTAGATATTTAGATACGCCGTACTATAAGAGCCAAATCTACTCGTATTATTCCTGACTGAACATTATTTTTTCTCTCCAGGTCACTTTCGTTAAAAAAAAGGATGTCCTGACACCTTGCTTAATTGGTCATTCTATTTCATTATTTTCGCATCCTTGTACCGCGCGCTGAGAAGTCACATATCACTCATTGAGGCCCTATCTGCTGTCGGTGTGTCATCCTTACTTCCTGGTTTGATGAACAGGTACACGAGCTTGAGTAGACGGAGAAGGGAATTTGTTTTCCCCAAATGGGTACGAGCCTTCCAGGTATGTGGCGGGTAACCTGTGCAGTCTTAGCAATCAGTCATGCTTATTACTCCATTACTTTTTACGGTCTCTCGGTGTACGGGCCACCTGATGCAGAAGTTTCCAAACCAAGGCCCTCGTTAGCAAAGTGCGGTTGCACCCTTGCCTAGCCTGTGTCACTTTGTTCCCACGAGGTCGTAGGCTATAGCGAGGTTCGTACTCGTTATCCTTAACAGCGAAGCTAGCGATTCGAAGCGACCAGTGCGTCGTCGTGCAATCAAGTGCTCACCACGCTCACAAGAATCTTGGCGCGTGAACTTCTTCAGCAGACAGCACACATTTTTTTCCCTATAAAACGTCACGGTCCTTGAATTCACTCACAGTGGCAGAAAGTACATCTCTCGGTCTTCCAAATAAAGAATATAGACCCTTCATGATTTATCTTGTTAGTAGAACATCCGTCATGCAACTAGAAGCGATTTTCAGTGCGACATTGAAACAAGAGGGGGGGGGGGGTAATGGCAAACATACGATAGTGGACGAGCATACCTCGAGATTATTGAATGATTTAAGCCACAGATGAGTTCTTTTCTTTAGATATCCTGGAGATACCACTAAGGTTGTACATGGCGGAAATTGACAGTTTTGAGTTGTAATTCTTTTTATTAGCTTGCCTAGGAATATCATCGGATAGTGGTTAGTACCGTCGTTTGGGCCAGTTGGTGAGGCATTATGGAGAGGTGCAGCAGAAAGGAAAGAAGGTAGACATAGACAGCGCTCATCCTGTTTTCTTCGTGTCCGTGTCGTCCTTGTTTCCTTTGCGCTGCACGTCTCCATGGATAGTCGTGCTCGATTATGAATTACTTCTGCCTATGAATATTTTACAGCGAACAGTTGTTATAGGGATCTCATTCGCGATGGCCTTCACCGGCACCCAGTGCTGCACTGAGCACGAGCACTTTTCCGGCACCCGTGGCCACTTCGTGTTTTTTTGGGCTCCGAGAGCTCAAGCGGGCTAGGTTTGTTTCTTTTGCCAGCTAAGCGTCGGTATTGGCTGTGTTGTTGCGGAAGATCGCATGCCTGCACCGAGAGCACCGCTCGTGCCGATGGCCGCTTCACCCTCTTTGAAGCTCAGAGCGCAGATCACGCTGTATGTGCAGTTTATTCGCCATGGCAGACACGGGCTTCGTTAAGCAGCCGAGATTACGTGACTTAGTGACGTGAAAAGTGATGTCAGCGGGGGCTCTCTATTAAAGTGACCACCGCCATGAGCGCAGCGAGGATAGTTTCTCAGTTTCCGTCCAATAAATACGCCATCGCGTTCTTACCGCTTCTTTGCTGCTAGTGCAACACCACAGCAACCAACCTAGGGTAACGTAACCTAACTTTACATAACACCAAGAACAAAGAACGTTGAACACGATGCCGTATGTCACAGGGGGTCGACTCTGTTGCGGACAGCATTGCGCCTCAATATGCTGAAAGAAGCTATTAGAGAAACCGTCGGTTTCCATTTTGATGCTGAAAACCAGATCTGTTAGCATCAATAATTAAGTTAAACTAGAATACGGGGAAAAGCATACAGTTCCTAAAGAGGCTTTTCTTACACAGCCCATTTTGTTCTTGACTGTGCCTAAGTATGAATATAAATAAATAGAGAACAAATAGAATAATAAATAGAAGAATAGAAGAATAAATAGGAAATAAATATTAGCACAGTACGAAATAATTTTCAGAACATTTCCAAACTTTTATCGAAAACGAGCAAGTAACGATGAAAGCTGAATGATGGACACAGTTCAGTGCAAGGTTAATTAATTTTAAGTAACACTTCGGTATGTACAGTGTTTTAATGTATGTATATTCATGAGATGCACAGAGTAAACTTGAACCGTCATGGCACGTACCAGGCTTACACCGTCTGTGCAGGTGGTTTGGCTTTCTGGAACTCCTTCACTTGACCGACAGCTGGGAGGTACAGGAAGTGACGCCAGAGAAGCCAGCGTGGGGAATAGGTCAACTAGTGCCACGGGGTCATCGACCCGCTGAGGCCTTGGCCCGGAAGCGGAGAGCCGTTGAGACGGCGGCGGTGACACTATCAAGGGCACGTTTGTGGCGACCTGGAAGTTGCTGTACTTGCTGTACTCCTGGTGCTCGCCGAGCGCCCAACCTGCGACGGCAGCGTTGCACAACGACGTTGTTATTACAGAAGAGGAATAATGCAGGCTTGATAGTACATGTTGACGGAAAAGAAGTAGCCGCGCTTTTTGAAGACAGAGCAGAGAACGAGGAAGAAACCTGCGCTGACTAGCAACCAATATTATTTATTGTCAATATGGAAGCAGCATATAAAAGACGCCTGGCGAGCAAGATTGCAAGAACAATAACAAGAGAAAAGTAAAGAAAAGGAAAAAAATGGGCGCACGCCACGCACTCGGGAAGGATTATTCATGGTGACTGAGAACAAGACTATGAACGGCCTAATGATGCATGCGTTATTTGCGTTTTGTATATTGTAGGCTTCGGAAATGAGCCTCGAGGTCTCGTCTTTATATCTGGAGATGATGGCAGTACGTTTCGAAAACGCTTTATTCTTGTTTCGCTCTGAATAATGCGTGGCAAAATGAATTCTTTGCGACTGTCTTGTTCTCGATATCTTTGGCGTGCTCACGTAGGCGGTCGTTGATGCAGCGTCGCGTCTCACCGATGTAGAAACGGCCGCTTGACGTTGGAACCTTGTAGACTACACCAATGCTGCATTCAACAAACTTGTTCTGGTGCTTTTTCTGGCAGCCTCCCCCCCCCCCCCCCTTTCCTTTTTTCTTTCTTCGTTCACTTTTTTTGCACAGGCCTCCTAGTTTATTCCTGGCCAAAAAGAAAACCCTCACGTCAGCTTTGATAACTATCTTTTTGAGATTGTGCGAAACTTTGTGCACGCACTGGGATACATGTGGCTTTCTTCATGACCATCCCGTCCGCATTAGTGCGCTTGTTCCTTTGGATTCTGGAATTACCAAGCAAAGATGCCGCAAAGATTGACAATCTCTTTATGAGCTCTCCTGCGGTGTTTAGTTTATCATGCTTTGTTTAAAAGCTCGCCAAAGGTATGGAGAACAAGTTAATAAGTTGCCAAGAAATCATCTTGTCATGCATTGTCAAGAGTGGGACAAATGTGAAGAGTTTTTGAACCGTGCCATTATCATCTCCAGATATAAAGACGAGACCTCGAGGCTCATTTGCCAGACCTACAATATACACAACGCAAATGACACATGCATCAGTATCCCGTCCTAGACTTGTTCCTAGAGGAATATGCTTATCTTAATCAGTGACTATGAATAATTCTTACAGAGTGCGTGGCGTGTGCTGCCCTTATTTCCTTTTCTTCATTTTTTTCTTTTTATTGCTCTTTGTGTCTTGCTCTCCAGGTGTTCTTTATATGCTGGTTCAGTTTTCACAATAAATAACTTTGGTTGCTAGTCAGCGCAGGTCTCCGTCTCGTCCCGTCTTCAGAAAGCCCTGTTACTTCTTTTCCGTCAACTTGGTTATTACAGCGCCCCGTTTCAAGCCCCGTTTGCCTGCTGAGCTTCGATAGAGGTACAAATCACAATTTCTTTCTCGTATTGGGAACTACGATGGTACTGAATGGCGCTAAGGGAAAAAAAAATCAAGAAATGGAAGACGCTCGCCTGTTCGAATTTTCTCGTTTTACATTTCTGCTCGGGAGTACTTCGACGAGAACTCGAAGTGCACTGAAAGCTAGATGCGTCCTACCGCGTAGGGGACGTGCTTTACCGTGATCGCCGAGGAAGACGACCAGCGTGTCCTTGCGAAGACCAGTCTCCTGGAGCGCAGTCAGTACCTTCCCAACTTGCGTGTCCATGTACGTAACCGCGGCGTAGTAGTGTCGGCGAATTTCCTTCTGAGATTTGAGCAATGCCAGAAAGAAATGGGATAATTAAGTGAATATTGCTCTTCAGAAATATATTTCAGCTAAGAAGAGCTGTTTATTATGATGCTCTGCATAGCGTTTACGGCGGTATCAGACACTGTTTCTATCCAAGCAAGAACTCTTAATCCATTTTTGTGACAAAATGCAAAAAATGAAGGCACCAATCTATGCGACGCCAATGTCACCTCCTACAAAAAGTATTCTTGATTGCCGCCTACACCATGGGCGATAAATCACCCTTTTGCTGAAAAGATAAAAGGCAAGCAGTATACTAATCACATTGTGGTTCAGCAAGCAATCTCAGCTTTTGTAGAAGAAGCCTTGTTGCACCAAAACGGTGCGTAGCCAAATAACGGAAGCATTGCCATTCTGCTTAAAGGGGCACTGAGAAGAAATCAAAGTCTTGTATCGACAGGACACCAGCTGCTATAAACAAAACGACCACTCGTACTGAAAACAAAGATATATACTTTTCGGTTCAAACCGAAAAAACAAAACAAAATAAATACGCCGAATTCAATTTTAGAACTTCGATTTTAACCGAAAAAGGTCAGTATCCATGGTATGGATGCCACAGCTAGCAGCTGTTAAGTAGAAATTACCCAGTCAAGAGAAGAAAATAATCTGGTACGCCAGCCGGTTAGATGGCGGTAATTTTTGATTAAGCGTCACAGGCGTGAGTTTTGACGCATTGCTCCGGCCACTACCTGACATGCCCTGCAGACCGAGAGGCACCTCATCCTTGTTCCGTACTAGGCCAGTTACTTTATTAATTAGGCTCCACCAGTGACTAGTGGAGGACACTGGCGCAAAACCACGCAGATATGTCACGAAAAAGTGTCTTGTTCTGGCTGCCGCTACTGTTAAACGGCTGTTCCATCACTGCAGTCAACACGCAGGCTATGCAATGCCCTGTCGTCCTTTTGTCAGCCCCAGTGCGACATTTCAATGCTAATATGACATTCCGCTTTCAGAAAGTCAAGCTTCCGTGAAGTTTAGTCTCACGGTTGAATCATTTACCTTTCGTTGATTTCTGTAACGACTATAACATGCCTTTAAATAAAGAGCTATAAATATGACCAAATACGCTTAAATTATTTGTAAATCGAATGGTTGAGCTGGCATAAACGCTGCGATAAACATATAAGTGACTTTTGACCGAGCTTAGGTGCCACATTATATCACCGAAAAAGTCAGTACTTCATCTGCAGTGAAAAATAATCGCCGAAAAAAACCCGAAAACTTGGTGCTGAAATAAAAACCGAAAAAAGTCCGACGAATTTTCTAAAGATAAAAGCCAAAAAGTGAAACCGCTAAATATAGCTCTGTTTCATTACATTTATATTGCCTTTGCTAAAAAATGTCCGCAGATCAACTTAAGATGGCTCACTTGTGAGAAGGCGTAAGCCAGTCGCTGACTTCGTGAATGCAGTCGCCGCGTTCTGTAGCGGGATATAACCCGATGCCATGCAGCTGGCAATTATACCACTGCTTGGCCACACACACACACACACACACACACACACACACACACACACACACACACACACACACACACACACACACACACACACACACACACACACACACACACACACACACACACACACACACACACACACACACACACACACACACACACACACACACACACACACACACACACACACACACACACACACACACACACACACACACACACACACACACACACACACACACACACACACACACACACACACACACACACACACACACACACACACAGCACACACACACACACACACACACGCACACACACACACACACACACACACACACACGACACACACACACACACACACACACACACACACACACACACACACACACACACACACACACACACACACACACACACACACACACACACACACACACACACACACACACGCACACACGCACACACGCACGCACGCACGCACGCACACACGCACACACGCACACACGCACACACGCGCACACACACACACACACACACACACACACACACACACACACACACACACACACGCACGCACGCACGCACGCACGCACGCACGCACGCACACGGGTTTTAGCTCAATGGTGCAAGTATAGGCTTACGCCTTAAAATTCTGGAATGCAGATATATTAGTACTCATCCTGCCAGTTCATTTTTTTTCGGTCCAGCTAAGTTTTTTTAAGAATTATTAGACTGTTACAATAGGGCTTGTCAGTTTCGTCACCATCGCTACTACGGCAAAATGTGTTCCCGGGTAGAGACACTCTCAGAAAGAGACGTATTGCGCGTTAAGCATCGACATTTATGTGCTGTAGCCTGAAGAAGCAGTCCATCACGCACCTGGAAGTCCACCGGTAGCGGACCGTAAGGAAAGCTGACGTTGAGAAGGCTGGCGTCATGGCGTATCCTGATGTCTACCCATGGATTCCAGGCCACGGGAGGGAGGTTGGCCGGCAGCTCGTGGTCGGGAGGGAGCTTGATTTTCTCAATGGGGTAGAGATCTATGAGGATAAGGCAAGTATAAGCCCACGTGGTAATCCATTCCCGGGGTCAAAACTCCAGCACCAGGTCTGCGACCCGGTCGCCATCGTTAAGAATTGTGCCACTTTACACTTATTGTCTCATTATACGTTAATTTCTCCCAAATAAAATAAAAAAAATGTCCAGCCAGAATTTGAGAAAGAGCGTTTACTTGTGCTCAGTGTTTGAAACCACTAAAATGTGATACGCGCACTGACTTCTGGGATTCACTAGCTTTCACTGAAGCAGTGCGTGGTTCACTTACGACCTGTGTGTTTTTATAGCATCCACGCTATATGTCGGAGCCCCGGAGGTCCATAACCCGCGCAAAAAACTGTGCATGAAGAATGGATACGTGGCTGCAGGAAGTGCTTGGAATGTTAACGTTTTTGCATGGTTTAGATGAAAATGCTACTAACGAGAAGCTATCGAAAAGCTGCACTTTAATCTTGGGACTGGCTGCCATTCTTGAAGCGTATTAATTTGTGGTACGTCTTCGCCAGGATCACTGCACTCAGATGACAACAATCGTCGATTCAGCCGGAGGCTTGAGGCACGCAGACCGCGAAGAACTAATGTGAGACCTGGCTACAAGCGACAGAAAGGGTGATCGCAGCGCTTATGGAAACGAAGTCATCACTGGATCTCACCCAGATATTCCTCCGGTATCCTGAAAGGAATGTGCGGCTTGTAGAAGCCGACCGCTAGGAAAAACGGTGTCTGAGCTTCGCCATTCGCGCGCCTCGAAGACCAGTTGCGAAGAAATTTTGTTGCGGTTTTCACGTTCTGCAGGTCGGGGAGTGTTTGCATAGGTTGCGTGGAAACGTTGACAGCACACAGCAGATTGGCCTGCGGGGTACCGCTTGGGTCGGGACAAACCTGAAAAGCAAGAAGTCATGCTTTCATGACAAATGCCTGTAAGTTGTCACTAAAGACAATGAATGTGTTGTTAGCGTACTTGATGAAATATAGTAATCAGAGTATTTTTGTTCTGCACCATTGAAACAGAAACAAATTTTCACATTAGGAATAAAACGGTGAAAAAAAATCCTTCTCTCACTAAGCCAGAATTTAAATGATGGTTCAGAGCTAGTGGTTCTTGTTTTTCGTTTCCGGCTGAATTATGCAGATAGTAGAATTATTTATGGCAGAAAATTAATAAAAAATTAGGGCGGTATATAGCACTCTTCATCGGTTTCCCTTCACACGCGCAGTTCTTTGTTCATATCCACACATTTATCACAATTATCATAAAACAGTCTCTAGATTCTTGTCTTTGAACTCTTCAACGCTGCGTTTGACGCATATAATGTTAGCTTAACTAGTACGTCTGTAGTTGTCTCCACTGGTTACCACATTACTAAGCTTCAACTTAAGCCAACACCTTTTGCACATTACCCCCACCCCTTGTACTACAGCTAAGTCAACGTGCCTACGCGGCATAGCCCATAGCGTCTGTGGCTGGCGAACCAAGTATCATGGGTCAGAATCCCGACTGAAATATATGGGAATTCGATTTAAGTTAAATCAAATATTTACAAATGGAAGTTGCTTGAGACATGCGCCGACCTCTTATTCACATTACAAATCTACTTTTAAATTATTTGCATTCCAGACATGCACGCGAGACGTCACGCGTGGCGTGGGTTTGATGCAACAACGCCGCTGGGACGACGCCAGGTTTTCAGCTGAACAAGAGCCTTAAAGCTGTCGCGTTAAAAAATCGCTCCGCGATCATGAAACCTGATGTGCGAACGCTGCGATAGCAACTGGATTTGCCTTTGTTGATTGCTTCAATTCTTTTACTCTAAAGCTTTTACTGGGTGGGTGGGGGGGGGGGGTGGGGGGGGGGCTGAGGTAGGTCGAGGGTGGTGGTGGATGTGTGTGTAACCCCTTAACTATGGAGGCTGAGATAGGGTGGGGAGGTGGCTGGTGGGGGGGCGCTACAGGTGGGCATCTGGCTCTACTAATGCGTCTTGGGAATATGATTTTACTGTCGGTTTTTTGTACCGCTGATGCGTGAGCTTCTAGTGGGCAGTAAGAGGGTGCGCAGTACTTCCACCCTGCACCCAAATTGTGGAGGGTGGAAGTGGGCGGCTTGGTGGTGGGTGAGGCTTCTGAAAGGTAGAGTTGGGTGAACGAGTGGTGGATGGTTCTTGTGAAGACGAAAATGGGTGGGGGTGCAGTGGGAACGTGAATTGAAGGTGCCAGTGGGAGGATGAGCATCACCAAGCTGGGGGAGAAGTGTCCGTTAGAGAGATGGCTGATGGGTGGTGCTTCTTAAGGGTTGATTTCTTCACACAGATAACGCCTTCGTTTTTACCACCTGCTATACTTACTGCACTCGCAGTTCAAGTTGGCTTAAGGGGAACGGGTCTGAACTGGAACCTTACCGGGCAGGCGTGGGAATTTGTCAAATTTGGTCTAATGAATGGCGATTACGACATGCCCTGGATGTGTAAAAGGAGTCGTTATTACTTGTGAGTCTTTTCACAACCGAGCGGTAAAAAAGGCCGCGCTGCGCGAAAACTGATGTAAAATACAACCGTCAAAGTGTACAGCCGGGATGGCTTGGTAGGCAGATTTAAGGTTTGTCCAAGGACCCCGTAAAAAAATTTTCAACCCACTGGCAATCCTCAAAAGTGGTGACGTAAGTGTCCAATACCTTCCTTTCATGTTCATATAGGGGCAGCATGAGCCGTATGACAGATTCGGCAGCAGAAAAATAAAATACAATCTCCAGCCAAGAGCCAACACTTCACCTTTTGATTTAATTATTTGTGCGTTGACGCAGTTATTTCTCACGTTGAAAAGGAACTTAAATCTCTAAAAACAAGCTTCGACGATTTTAACGTGCACTTGAAGGCTCTTTGTCTGAGGCTTACGACAACCCCAAGTGTTATGGTTTAGACACTCCTACTTTAAAAGCTTATTGATTTCGCCATGAGTCGGTTTCTCTTTTATTCATCTAACATGGCAGGTTCGGTGTGTGCGTGCGTGAGTGCATGCGTGTGAAAATATGTCGACGTTATCACGGGCTCTTGGTGTAACGAAACAAATATATAATAGCTATCTTCTTGCCTTTTTGTTCTCGAAGAAGAGAGACTTTGGAGTAAAAGGCTTTACGGACCAACTGTAAGGATAGTCCAGGCGCCGACCGGTTGGAGGCCCTGCGACAAAATTCAAGTCGATGAAGCTAGCTATTTACTCGCTATAAACACCAGCGTTGTAAGATAATTACACCAAATTGAAAGTTGGGCAGGAAATATAGCTTTAGCGTGCTTAAGGAAGTGCTAACTGCGGTAAGGATACATCACGATCGAATTGATGCAAACAAGGCGGCTAGTTGCATCATTATGAGGAAGAGTATTGTCTAAATTATATTTTCCGTTGAACGTTAAGTAACGGCTACAGTACTGATGTTTAGTAAAAGGGTGCAGTTCTGCTCACATGCTCGTTATCAAGGCTACAAATTTATTGTTAAACTTGTGGACACCTCACAAGCATAGAGATATTAATCTACATAACATAAGTTCCACTTTGTAGTATACATCTTAAGGATGCGTCAGGAAGCTGGCAGAGCCTAAATCATGGTTTATATGGTTAGACAAGCCAGAACAGTGAACTAGGCTGCTTGCTACATAGCAGGTAATATTGTTGCGAAGATATGATTGCTGGCGGTTAAGTGCAACATTACTAACTGATCAGCTGGAGAGTAAGTGTGGCCAGACGCACCTGGGTGGAAAACTTTACCCACACTGACAGTGTGGTATCCGTTTTCTTTGAAGTACTGCGGAATGGTCGTGAAGTTGCCCACTGTCCTGCGCCAGTAGTGGCCGTGGTTGTCGTAGACGCGAAGCATGTCTGGCCGACGACTTGTCAGGAAGGATGTTCTGCTTGGTCCGCAGAGGGCTTGCTAGAGCAGTAAAATGCGCGGGAAATGTCGTGTGTCTAGGCGTATTTAAAGGCGAAGTACTTATGAATTACAAAACTAATAACCAATAAGCCCTACTGCGAACTGCGGCATATTCGTTCTACCAATTCTTGAAGATATGCACTTGCGTGAAAAAGACACGGATAATAAAATACATGGGGCAATATAATGTCATCAAAAGATGTAGCATGTGTAAATGGACATAAACCCAGTTTACCTGTGCGTGAGCATTTGTGAAAAGCAAGCCATCTTGTGCCAAGCTGTCGATTGAGGGCGTCTGCGCCAGGTCATCCCCATAGCAACCAAGGGTTGGCCTTAAGTCGTCAGCGATTATCAGGAGGACATTGGGTTTGAGTTCTGCAATAGAAAATAATGTTTACTATACAAGCCATAGACTTTATCGAGGTGGTATGATTTCCTGCCACGGAAAAATAGTGGCATAAAAGATATAAACGTGGTATTCTAGCACCAAAGCATAAAAATAAAATTAGGAAGAAAAATTATAGGGGAAATTTAAGCTCCGCCTTTGGGTATGACGCGATATCGCTAATGGATGCATGTCCAGCAATTTCAGAGAAAAATATAGAAAATTGCAAAAATGCGAGATACATTTATGGTAATATTGAAGGTAATGCTCCATTCTTCTGTTATGTAGCAAAATCTTTCTTTTAAAGTGTTTCCATCAGTCGCATCGAACAGTTGACACTGCAATAAAAAAAAACCAATGGGGAACGCTTTTGACGATAGCAAAGATGTTAATAGAAAAAAAAATTCAAGATTGCCGTCAGATGATCTGCGGATATATTGACTGTTATTATGAAATCTTACATTACATGAAAAAACTGTGTTCGTGAATGGTTTCCCACTCAAAAATGTTTTTGTCCAGAATTGCTGGGTATGGATGCCCATATATGTAGAATTGGCAATTCTCTCCTTTACATCCATAGGTCGCTGGGAGTCATCATACCACTCCTGGTGCAGCCGTGCAGCGATTAAGCAATGCGCTACTGCCCCGCGATGGCAGTTGCTGACAGCTGTAAGGCTTGAGAGACTGAGGTTGCTCTTCGTGAGCAACCTCTCGCTACCAAACATAAATTTAACTTTCATCTGCTTAGGTGGGCAGTTTACTCACCATCCGATGGGTAGCTTTTTGTGACGTCAGCAGGCTATGTGACCTAAGTGACTCGCTTGCCACTAGGTGCCCCATCTCGGTTGCTTACCTGAGGATTTTTCGCTCACGACACCGCCGATGAAGACGGCGCTGGGTTATCCGCTTTACGGGACCCTTCAGACTATCGCGTTAAAAATTACGTTCATGTAAAGGAGCAGTACATGCAGTCTTTGTGGGTGGTCAGTATTACGATTTCATTGCAGCAAATAAGTCTGAAATCAGTTCAGCGAGATCTACCACGCTGACGCTTGTTTTTTCTTTGTGAGAAGAAAACATAATGGACGGTCTTTTCACAACCGCTGATGCTTAGATTGAATAATTAATGTGCAAAGTGATAAGCGAACAGCTTGAATGTTTTGGCATCGATTGATTAAAGGCGTTGAAATGGGGCAAATTTTGCACATGGAAAATGGGAACAGTACTGGAGTGGCGCGTTTTAGCATTTGGAGTGGTAGTTATGATGTTGTATGCTGCAAAACGTCACAAAATACGACTGCTTCCAAGGAAAGTTTCAATAGGCACGAAATAATTAAACATTGCGCAAGGTTACAGACGAGGTCATTGTTTATGTTTTACGGTGGCTTCCTAGCTGTATCAGTGTTGATTGTGTTTGGAAGAGAGTAAGTAGCACATGTGTATCTCTAACACCCCTACGCCACTGCCAAGGCTAATCGCAATACTGTTATGTGCTTGTCCCACCTTCTGGCACAACCTAGCGGGACGCGGAAAAAAACGTGCATATCCAAGCCAACAAAGTCCGTCATTGCTCCAGTCTAAGGTCATGTGAAGCACGGAACCGCAAATATTACTCGTTTACACTGGAAACAATAACAAATTTTCTTTCCGCATTATAGGGCCGTCGCATTCGGCGCACACTGTACACGTGCAACATCGAAGTATACGCTTCATTTAAGGAAACATTTTATTTGACTCGACGTTTCGATCGGAGGACCGATCTTTTTCAAAAAGATCGGTCCTCCGATCGAAACGTCGAGTCAAGTAAAAATGTTTCCGTAAATGAAGCGTATACTTCGATGTGTTATATATATATATATATATATATATATATATATATATATATATATATTATATATATATATATATATATATATATATATATATATTCATGAATGAAAAATAAGACGTAGATTTCCAAATTTGCGTTCCGTTTTGCCCCAATCTCGCATGCTATACAACTATCATATTCGTGCAAAATCGCTTACGTTTAGAGTTTGATGACGCTGTGACCGACGCAGAAAATTTCGGCAATGAGAGGACCGCACACAGAATCACTAAACGTGCTGAGTTCATAGCAGCAGCACTTCTCCAGACGCCTTTCTCGTCTTCAGCAGTAAGGAAGAGCAGACCTGAAATTAAAATATATTAGTTTTTTTTATACAGAAACGGAGCATTGACCAAAAACACTCCTAATTGCAATACTACGACCAAAAGTGATGATTCTTGGTTGGCCTCTCAAGCTCTCAAGAATACATTGTTGTGGGTTCTAGACGTTTGGCACAATAATTATATTGGAAGCATTTCTTACTTTGCATACACTGATGCCAGT
The DNA here is from genome assembly GCA_030143305.2 of Amblyomma americanum. Lineage (NCBI taxonomy): Eukaryota > Metazoa > Arthropoda > Arachnida > Ixodida > Ixodidae > Amblyomma > Amblyomma americanum. Next base: position 34,119 of record JARKHS020013085.1, on the reverse strand, counting down.
AAATTTAGAAAAATGGCCGCATAATTTTGAAAACCGGAGTGCATTATGACGTCACGTTTCACAACTAGACGTGACGATGTAAATCCAAGGTGATCCTTTCAGTTCTCCGTATAGGCGGAAAAAGATCATTATTTTCATGTTATAACGTACCCCGTACTAAATAAAAGGAAAAAAATTATGGCCTTGGTTCTTGCTTCCTCTATTGCGCGTAGTGACTGCAGCATTAAATTTAAATATTCCATAAACATTATTGTCACACCTTCTATGTTCATAAAAGTGGTAGCTAATATCGCTCTTAATATATGTACTTGCTGTTTTGATTCACTCATTAAAATTGTTCTATGAAAAGCAAGACTGACAGAAAAAAATAATATCTGCTGCTGTTCTATATCAAGAAAGAGTCGATAAAGCGGACTCAAAGGAATTAAATGAAATTGCTTAAGGGCGCCTGTGCGAAAACAAAAGTATAAAATAGGAATTTTCTCTCCGCAGAGCAATACGGCGAGATCTGATGGGCGCCACATTGAAAGCATCCGGATTTATTTTAGCAGCATTGGGGTTCTTAACGTGCAGCGGCGGCTCTGGAGACGACAGCTCTCGATCAGCCGCAAAATTCCATGACCGCTGAGCCGCCACGGGGTTTGAGAAGAGAATAGGAAGGGTTAAGTTCATGTGCATATTGCTTACTATATAGTGTATCGCATGACTCATATGAAGAGGTGACACCGTTATTGGCTTCAGTGCTTACATGACAGAACAGTGAGTTCCGCTCATGATCCATGCATGCCGTTACTGCTACCGGTCAAGGTGCAATATCGCCTTTCTTCTGCCTGTCATAAATTAGGAGCCAGCGAGTCCGAAACTGTGGCCATGAAAAAAATAAAGAAGTTTATGTTTCTGTGATGTGCCTTAAAAGGTGCGCTTTGGCGTCTGGCTGCTGATTCCAAGGTCACAGGTTCGATCCACGACGTCAAACCCCATAGTTCGCATTTCTACGACTGACAGTTCAAAAATGGTTGCTTTGTCCGGTTTAGTTTGAAACGTTTATGGCTGCACGATACCTGCGTAGTGTGAGAACTATATGCAAAAGCGGCGAATATACTGCATGAACCGCAGATGTTCCCATTTACACACGACACGTAGCTCACCCCAGGAAAAATATATTTCACTGAACTCACCAGCCGAGAGAAGCGCGAACGGAGCGGCTGCCAATGTCGTTTCTCCGGGCCCAACTGACTCGAGCTCCACGGCCTGGATAAGAACTGATAAAAGGAGTACCGACACGAGCAGAAAGCCACTTTGATTTTCAATATCGCCAGAAAACAGATAACAGATAACAACTGCTGTCCGGAGTGAACCCTTATATTGGAACGGGCCTTGCGAACCCGACACAAATATAATAAGAGAACACTGATGGACCTCGAATGTAGAAAATGACGTAGAGACGTGTACGGGTTTCTCAGTGAGAAAGTTTTTCTTATTATTCATGCTTACTTCATGCTGCAGCAGACGTAGAGCGTTGAATATTTAGTTTTACCTTATTTCAACGTGCATGCGCTGTTACAGCATTGGATGCGCAGAGGGGCGTCAGCGCAATCCAGAAGGCTTCACCTGTAGCAGATAATGCTCTACAAAGAAATCTTCCGCAGCTTTCTCTCTGTGTGACCTAATCAGTACTTATTCGGGCTCGATCGCGTCAGCCGTGAGCGGTAGCCAACGTTTATATGCCTCTTATATGTCTTGCGTCATCCACGCATCATTTCTTCTCAAACAATAAGGACCAGCGCAATTCTGCAGTTGCATAAGCATTGTGAAGACCGGTGGCTGATTTCTTCGTGCCTCAAAACCGACACCTATCTTCTCATTGCATTGTCGTGGCAACTGAGGTGTATTGTCTTATCCAACTCGTTGCAGTCTTCTATCATGTACCAGGCTTGAAATTAGGCTTCGACATCCATCCATTCTGAGGAAATTTCGCAAATCGGCTGAGTTCACCAAAGACGAGGACAGGGCAAATGCCCAAGTTTTTTTCTCATGCAATTACTTTTGTGATCTTGTTGGAAATCTGATCATATTTCACTTTGATGGCAGTACAGCCCTAGCACATGTCCCGAAAACGAAAGCGAATTCAATTACAGCGGCCCTCAATGGCCGAACGGCTACTTGAGTCTGGAGGCTTGTTCACTGAACCACAATCTCTTGTCGGCTTAAATGGAAGAGATTTGTGCCTGCCGATGATAGCTGCAGTGAGCAGACAGCACTTAACGCCTCTCTCTTGCTTGTGTCGTACACGTGCGATTTTCTGCGGAAGGATAAAGATTACCAGATTTACGCGGTGAAACGTGTTCTGAAAATTGGAGGAAATACCTTCCCTTCACTGCGAACACCATGTATGAGCTCACCTCGCCATGATCACTCACGTGCATTGCCTTATGCCTTTGGCGCAGGACCCGTCGAACTTCCTTAACATAAAGTGGTACTTGTAGCAATGAACATACGCACATGACGACATATAAACTTTTCAGGTATGGACGGCTAAAGAGTTCGTAAAAAATGAAGTCCACATGTTTCACCTTATTAACTCTTAAAGATGATTTTAAAATAAAATTTAGACATAGAAAACAAAATAGTTTCCCTTGTGCTAAAATACATTTCGAACGCGGTTAAAAAAATTCACCGTGACACCTAATTAGTATTTTTGATGGTAATGAGGAACCATTACAAGCTGTCGATTCCTTTACCGGAAGTTACGGCACCTCCGCTCTGGTGACGTCACATCCAGCGAACGGGGACTACCTGGTCTGTTGGCGTCACTTCCCCTCAATAAATGGGAGTTATCCGCTGTCGTAATGACACTTCCCGACAGCCAATGAGCGAATTTTATGACCGATAAATTTTTGAATGGAAGGTTGAAAGATAGAAGTGTCTTCTTTGAAACGGGGTGGTCAGTTGCCACCACGCTTGGCTTCAACAGACTTACCCCACACTGCACATGTGTCATCTTCTTGGTTAAATTTCTTTTTGTAGCTGCACGTTCTAAGGTGCCCAATCAAGCTGCAAAGAGTATGGCACTGCCTCTTGAGTTATCAGAAAACGAATTCCTTCTTGATCTCCTTTTCCAGCTTCAATATAGTTCTACACTCTGTTTCTCTTCCATTGAGTTAATCCAGCTTTTACCTTCTCCATTTTTTACCTATAGTCTAATGCTGCTTAATTCTTCCTCCTTGTGTCCTGTATTTTTATTGGTTAGTTTCCTAGTTCTTTTCCGCAATTGTGAGTCAACCCCCTTTCTTGTATAAGTATTTCACCTTAGCTGGTCACCTGTTATCGCCCAATTTCCTCAGGCGTTCTTCATATAATATTTCAATTCGAGCTTTCAATGCTTCAAACGAAATGATGCTCAGCTCATATCCCCCTGTATTGCCTCATTTGGGCTTTTGTTTTGGGCGCCTAGGGCTAATCTTCCAACAGTTCCCTTATTTATTTTCGATTCTTGAGAAAACAGCGCGCTGTTTCGCTAAAAATCATGCACCAACAGGCCCGGCTGATTTTCGTGACTATTTCTTACCCCGACTGAACTTCTGCCATCAGGCACAAACAGCATTTCCGGAAGGAAGTTATGACACCATTAATCCTTTTTAAATACCTCTCCGTACTTCATATTTATTGTACCCCTATAAACCCCTATTTTTCATTATCCCGGCATCTCTTCGCCCTTTTGCCCTGACAGTCTGTTCGTGCTTTTCTATCTATATCTATCCTTCGTTTAGCCATACCCCAGGATATTTGTTTTCTGCTACTCTGGATATCTCACGGTCTTATATTGTAAACATCTTATCAGTGGAATCGTGTATTATCATCGGACCTAGGGACAGAATTTTCCTGCTTGTGCCAGATAGCCGCCACGTTCTCTTCGTCCCTCCGATAGCCCATCGACCAGGCGCGGACCCCACCGGTTTCCGGTCTGATCCAGCAATCCACTCTTTCCCCATTACACGGAACAAGGGCCCAGCGTGAACGCCCCTGGAACTCTGACGCGGTGACCTGCTGCGACCAGTTCTGCGTCACCGGAACGCGGACTGCGAGCCGTCAGCTCCGAGGAAGTACTGACGAGACACGCACCTGCTATCCTCGCCCAATGCCTCGCCTTCGCCTCAAGGTGAAGGCGATGCGACGCAGCACGCCAACATGGCCCCTTCCTCCAACATCACGAGCGTTCGTTTGTCGGACTTGGCTTCAGGCTTATCATTAGGAATAATTGGCTAGATTTCCTTAAGTTGATTTGTTCACCGCGTCCCCGTGCGTTCCTAGCGATGTGTGGTTTGCATAAAATGTTTTGTCCGGTGTCTGAATCACTTTTCTCCCCTTTCCGCTGTATATCATATGTTTGCACTGCACCCTGTTCGTTTTATATTTTGGTGATTGCTTGCCAATGGTGGCGCTGAAATGCATTTTCTTGTGAACTGTATTGCCCTCCCTGCTTGATCTTCAATGGCTGCAGTATGTTTTAAACAATTAAAATAAATAAATAAACCGTCTGGTCTGTCTCTTCTGCTTATAGCGCGCATACACGTAGGATGACCAGCAACTACGTCGTAATGTGCCAATTCCTACTACGGCTGCAAGTAAGTTTTCTGCGGTTTAGTTATGGCAGTCAAGAAGAGGACAAGCAAGCCGTAAGAATGAAATCTTGCATACAGTATTCGCCGTCGTCTATGTGGTGCATATTTATTCACTCTCTGCTTATCTGTTGAGCAAAAATAACGCCTCTTTGAGTGATATTTACAAGTCAACACGGATAAAAGGCTTCGCTTGAACGTTTGCTTAATGCGTATTTTTTTTGCTTAATGCCTTGTAAATTCAGTGCTCTATACTCTGGCGATTAGGCTACATTACTCTTTTCGCAGAAAAGCCAATGAATCGTTTCTTTCGCACATGTATTAAATTACATAATTATACGAGACTGTCCTGCCCTTGTGTAACCATTTGATTGACTAATATAGGACCCTGGAACTAAGCAGAAGGAATACTGAAGTCCCACCCGATGAGCACCAGCACCTCCGTGTGACATAAGCAAATGGTCTCAGACAACAAAAGACGGTTGCGCTACGGACCAATGTTGTAGCAGCCGCACACAGCCCGGAACGGTCACGCAAACCCGTCCCCTCGACCATCGGGGTCCACACAACGACGTCACGCGCCCGCTTCGTGTTTGCCCGGCACGCGAGGCGGATCTCCACGAGGCGCATATCTGCTGAGTACGTGTTTCGGGGATCGCCATCGTCACGGAATATTTTCAGGATGTACCCTAGGTGGTTTTATGCAGGAAGCTTCGAAGCGCATTTTTCATATACACCCTGTTTATTTTATTCTACTTTTTTACAAGACATAAATTCTGAAAAAAATAAAAACGTGTGTTCTTAATTTTGTTGACACGTTTGATTTGCTTCGCGTGCTTACTGTGCCGCCTGTGCCGTACAAGTTGGAGGCGAATGGCAATGAGGGGATCCGCCACTAGCTTAAAGCTACGGATTCTGCAAACTGCATGAAATATGGATACTGTGAAAAAGAGCAGATGGAAGATCCGAATGAAAACGATCTTATTTCCCATGTATACGTGCTTCACAAGACCTTCCTTAATAAATAGACGGAAATACTTGGCAAAGTCCATTGATGCGGAAAGATTGGTCCTGACCATGACCTGTTAAAAAAGGTGATAAATTTAGTACACCGCAACCAATTTTCCGTAATGTAGCAGTAGCCTATCTGAGTTTACCACTCGGTCTCCTTTCCCCTAGTGAGTGTCACCTCTAATAGCATCGAGGCTCGTGTTTGAAGCTTTTACCTTGAACTGGCTCTAATGATGGCAGCTTGTTGACGCAGCCGTCGTCACACCACTGAGGTTCGAATGCTTTTACGGTAGGCTGCGCAAATGCAAACGTGAGCTGTCGCGTGAATTTCTACAATAATGGTGTCCTTCCGCTTGTCTCTTTTTTTTTCATTCCTCCTTATTTTTGACAACAGCTATTAATTGATTGGCGAATATAAAAAGCAGCGAAAGTTTAAAAAGGCCGCTGACAAAGCTGGAGGGCTGTGGTGCAAGTTGCGGTCCAATAATACAGCGCCAATTTCTCCTCACCTGAACGTGAGATTTTGTTTTCTTAGTACTTATCTTACTAACGGAAAGTGGGATTGTGAAAAAAAAGAAATGAGTTGATTTATGGATGCCGTAGTTTGTGAGGATAGGCAGGCCATAGCTGGCGTAGGAGAGAGTTAATTGACCTTACAGTGGAACAAGGCTTTGTGCTGCAGTGGATGCTGCTGTGGTCATGGTCAGAATGACCTGCCTGCGAATTCAGCATTACCGGTTATCTCACGCTTGAAAGACGAGAAGTAAAAATTTCAAAATCAGGAACAGGTATAATGTTGCGCGTGCGAAACGATCCATAGGTGTGTGTGGAAACAGTTCTCTAACATTTTCTCGGTGATCTATGCTCTCGGATGACTGACAGTTCAGTCGTGGAAGGCCTGTTGCATGCTTTTGGGAGTAGACCATAAACCTTAACTTCCAGAAGATGAATGAAGTGTTGAAGTTTGTATGTTGCGTGTGAGAGGATTCGCAGCTTGACCATTCCGTTGTTTCTCACATACTGCATTCCGTTCAAGTTCCAGTGGTGCTGCAAGAAGTTTGTATGTTGCGTGTGAGAGGATTCGCAGCCTGACCATTCCGTTGTTTCTCACATACTGAATCCCGTTCAAGTTTCAGTGGTGCTGCGGCGACCATCTACACAATTCATTTAGGTGTGCTGCGAACATTGCGAACAAGGCATCAAGTAATTAAAAAGAAACAGCGAAAGCTGTCGTAGGGACACCATGCATACAGATGCCAAACGTCGCCCCGTATTCTCGTTGCTATTCAACCACTGGTGTAGAACATCTCCCTAGAGGATGTTGCTGGCATCCTTGAACTCATGCCTGCCCTGATAACATGTCCACTAGAGGCAATTGTAGAGAGCATCTATCATCGTGGAGATGTATAGAGGACTGCCAGCGGCACCACTTCATAACGGCTGTCATGGCAGAAGGCTCGGATGTCTTGTTCAGTTTGTTCTCGCTTTGGCTCTTCTTTGGGTAGCGGCGGTCTCTGGTAACCACTACTCGCCGTCATCTCCGAGTCGTCCAAGGCAACAATGCTGATTATCGTTTATTGGCAGTTGCAGAGCTTCATTATTGCTTGCTACTTTTCGCATCTGCTTCGGCAGAAAATTCTCGACGTCCTGTCCGCGGCAAGGTAGAATTGCTAAATCTGTCAAATTTGTGTCATGAGCTCTGTCCATGAGCATCAACGCTGGAGGTTTAACCCTCTTGTCCCGGGTGCTCTGGTATCCTTCCCACAGTAGGGGTGCGCAAAACTCATCCTCTCGGAGTTAGCGGTTGCGTTGGGGATGCCTGTTCTGTGCCAAGAAGCCAGGTAGCTGTGGCCTGCGTTCTTCGAGATTCTGAACGTACAATATGACGGCCGGTCTTTTCCACTTGAAGACAAAGGAGCCTACGGTTGGAAACTTGAGACTTGCTGATTCGGCATTTTTGGACAACGTGTTCGCTGCCCTTCTCTTGCAGAAATTTCTTGAGGTGTTGGCGTCTACACCCGTCGACACGTTTGCTCCAGAACCACTTTGAACCTGCCTGGTCGTGGGAGGTCTAAAGTGTGACTATAGAAGCACCTGTTTGACTCTAAATGGTTTCACTGTACTGTGTCAGGTGTCCATGAACACAGTTGTCACTGTTGACGGTGTCACCGTCTAAACAGCACGCCACTTCAGTACTGCTACTGGCATCTCTCTCTAACGCTGCTCTTTAGTAGGGTACTGAGCCACCTAAATGCTTCCGAGCACTCGCAAGTGGCAGGTTCTCTTCCACTTCCAGATTATTGGAAAATTGCGAATGGGTTCCTGTCAAACCAGGAAAGCCGTCGTCGTTTGATCTAAACAGGTAATCAGTAGATGAAGCATTTCGGTTCACCGACTCAGCAACGGTCATCATTGGGGTTGTGTCCGAAGGAGTAGTCGACAGAAGCTTTGAACTTTTGGGAGCTTACGTGTCATTCACATCTTGCGGACCTCGCTTTGATGCGGCTGTATTCTTTGGGAGGTCTTCAGCTCTGCCAGGCGATCCATTGGGAATGCTGGCTTGGTGTTGTCAGTAACTCAAGCCAATGTGCGGGAGGCATCTTCTTGTGACGAAAACGGATTGAGGAGACTGGTAACCTAACTATCGTGTAGAGGTCTGTTTGTGGACTCTTAGCCCTCAATCTTTCCTTCGCGGCGGATTTCCTGTCGAGTCACTATAATTTTGGATCCAAGCTTTTCTTTCTCGTAAGTTATCAGAAGTTCTGGCGACCGGCTCGATTTGCTTTGGCAGATGACACCTGCGAAACTGACAGGACAAACCTGGGAATGTCTCCGGCGTCAGTGCACCCATGCTTGCAGGATATGTTGCTGTTTTAGAGCGTCGTCGAGCTGTAGGCAAAAGTACTATTTCCGAAGGGTGGTGACCCTGTGCACATCTCGTTGCTACTATTATACACAAAGCCGCCGCCTGAGCGGTACGTCGATTACTTGCTGAAATTCATGGTGTCTACGCACAGCTAATTCTATAAGACCGTCATCTTGCCCAGTTCGGAGGCCTTCGGAGAACGCTGGTGCCTGAGCCTTGGTCACGCAACGAAGCGAGGGCTTTGCGGAACTGTAGGGGTGTCCAGGAACTGGGTTTGCGCGCCTGCAAGTTGTGTGGCCAGCGCTCCCCGGGTAGTCGGGGATGCGGTAGTAAGGACAGCTGATGAGAAAGCTGCGTGGCGAGACGAAGGTGGGTCATCAGAAAACTGACCTTGCGGACGTAGTTCAATGCGGATGCCATCTCAACGTTGAACTCGCCATCGTGGACGCTGGTGAGGGCCAATTCATTTAATTTCGTGAGGTTGCGGTGCATCCCCAAGGCAAGGTCCATGTGCAACTGGAGGTCGACGATGGCTTTGGACATACTTCAGGACCGTTTCTGGAGAGGCCACGGCCTTTGTGCTAAGTCATGGTAGAAAAGAAAATGTAGGACAATCAGAGACGCAACCAGCCTTCTCGTTAGTTGGCTGGCCTAAAAAAAATAAAGATGGCATATAGCGACTACGGGGGAGTGGCCACGACACAGGTGGTGAATTACTGGAAATAGGAGCGTTTAGAAGGGGAAATGAAGTAGCAATAGCATATATGCTGACAGATTGCACGACGCAACGACAGGGATCCTGTTAACTCGGAGATGGAAGACAGGACAATGGCTTTGTGTGCATATTCGTATACAACGCATCTGACGTTTCAATATTGCACTGGCTGAGAGCGGGAACAGAGAGGAGAAAAATTCAGAATGGGAGTCGCTGCATTTCTTGAAGGAAATTTTGCACAGCAGACAGCGCACTCCTGTTGCTTCGTCCAAGCAAAGAAGTGCCATTAGAAAGAACAACCGCAGAGGACACATGCCGACCCAAATCAATCGTAAAACGGAATTCGTAATAAGCGCCTCCTCACTAGCTTTTGCCACTCCTGGAAGCCAGCTAGATTGATCTTGATGATGTCCTCCGGCTTATGCAACATACCCACGGCGGTGGATTGGCTAGGATGCATTGCGGATACACACGCACTCATGGACAAGAGTTGGAGTGTTTGGATGATTTTGTGCCTTAGACTAAAATTTGTAAAAAAAATGAAATAAAAAAAGAGAAAAGAAAAAGCGGTGAATTTATCCCGCGCACTTTCCCGCTAGATCGAGACAAGGCGGCACACGTCCTCATATTTTTAACCACTTTCTAAGAAACAAAAGGGCTGAACAAGAAGCCCTTTTTGCCTTAAGACAACCGTGAGTAGATTGTTACCCCGAAAAAAAGAACTTTGGAGTGTTCGATCAATCCATAAACGTTATGTCCTTCTGCCTTATCTAGAGCGTCATCGAAGACGAATTCGTTATCCGCGACCAATGAATTCAATAGCGGCGCTGCTTTATGTCATTCAGTGCTTCTTGCTTCCAGGGTCAAGTCGTGGCTCCTACCAACTTGCATTCCTTGATTTTCTCTAGGGCTTTCAGACAACGTAAACAGCAAGAAAACAAAAGCAAAATTTCAGTGCAGGTGCACAATGCTTATTATTGCTACTTAGTGCATTGTAAGAGCTCCGGAACGTCGTGTTCTGCCCCGTGTATATCACAAACTGTAAGAATAAATTTTCCAAGACATGAGCCACAATATCCTGCCTAAAATCTTAGCAAATGCTGGAAAATTAGGCATTGAAAAAAATTCATCTTTCAGAAAAATTTTCCTATTTGTGTACCATCATGAATTCGAATAATGGTGACATGGAGGAGTTTGTCTATTGTCCAGTAGCGCACGAAAGAGCTCTAAGGCATTTTGTTTACTTGGAGCCGACATATTCCTGTAAATTAGGCATTGCAGGAAATTTATCTTTCAGATAAGTTTCTCTATTTGTGTACCATCATGAATTCCAATAATGGTAACATGGAGGAGTTTGTGTACTGTCTAGAAAAGCACGAAAGAACTGTAAGGCATTTTGTTTACTTGGAGCCAACATAAAGATTCCACATGTCGCTAAGTTGTCGACCTAACCAGTTTTCATGTTGAAAGGTAAGAAGAGAAGGAATAGCCAAATGGTGTGCTTTGCGCCGCATTGAATTTTCTCTCACCCCTACTTACCCTCATTCGATATGTCTTCTTTCCCACAGCTGGCACTTTACACAAGGATGCGCCGCTTGTTGAAGTGTTTTGTCGCCTCCTTCTTTGCAACAATAATGCACGCTGGTGACCCACCAAAACTTTCGATTAAAAACGGAGATGTCCAAGGTCGCACTAAACATGTGCTGGGGAAGACGATCGAGATTTACCAAGGCATACCATTCGCTCGCCCTCCTGTCGGCAATCTTCGATTTAAGGATCCTGTTCCAGCCGATCCATGGACCGGCATCTACAACGCCACCGAACCCAAAACTGCTTGTACTCAAAAGGTCTTCCACGGAGATTTTGCACCTTATGTCAACCTGTCCGAAGACTGCCTCTACATCAACGTGTGGACGCCAGCCAGATCGCAGCCACTGAGGGCAGTTTTGGTGTGGATATACGGGGGCGGCTTCTCTATCGGCTCGGCTTACCAGCACTGGTACGACGGCTCTGCGCTAGCTGCACTGTACGACGTCGTTGTGGTCACCTTCAATTACCGCCTCAATATCTTCGGTTTCCTTAACGCTGGTGTACCGGAAGCACAAGGAAACGTGGGGCTCATGGACCAGAACTTGGCTCTACGATGGGTTCAGGACAACATTAAATCGTTCGGTGGTGACCCTTCTACAGTTACCATGTTCGGTGAGAGTGCCGGATCGTTCAGCGTTAGCGCCCATATTCTGTCTCCCCTGAGCAAGGGCTTATTTCGCAGGGCAGTTCTAATGAGTGGAGCTTACGACACTGATGGCCTCCTAGATTCATCCTCTGACAGCTTGACCAAGGGCAACAAAGTTGCCGAGCTTGTCGGTTGCGCTTCTGCTCACAAAAACCTCTCCTCCCACCCCAAGGAAGTGCTTAAGTGTCTCCGTTCGAAGCCGGCTCATGAACTTTGCGAGGCCACTTATAATGTCTCGGCGCACAAATCTGTCAGCTTCATACCTTCTTATCCAAATGCATTCATGCCCAAGCGTCCCACAGTGGCAATAAAAAAGGGCGAGTTCTCAAATGTGGACGTCATGCTTGGAGTCACTGCCAATGAGGGCAACTTCATTATTATGTGCTTTCCTGACAGCCGCATTCAGACTGAGGACCTTGATGGCATTAGCGAAGACGAACTGCGAAAAGTTCTGCGCTCTGTAGCGCTTGCATGGCTTCCGGATAAGCTCGCGCCGACACTGCAAAGGTACGTGAACGATACCACAAAAGCTGATAAGCGAAAATTAAGAGAATTGCACACTGAATTTGTAGGAGACGCCCAGTTCATCTGCCCCAGCAAGTTTTTCGCAGAAGACTACTCCAAGCGGGGTAACTCGATCTATTTTTCAGTATTCGCTCACAGGTCGGATAGGTCTCCATTTCCGAAGTGGAGTGGGGTGCCGCACACGGCCGAAATTGTCTTCTACTTTGGAATTCCAATGTTAAATCCGGAACGCTTCACGAACAAGGATCAGGAGTTCAGCAAAACAATGATGAAAGCTTTCACAAGCTTCGCCAAAACCGGGCAAGTATTTTGTCACCTTGTTAAGACTACTCTTGCCTGAAAGCGTTGGAAGCTGGTTGGTTTGTGTACAGGAGAGAAATGTGCGTAATGACACTTTTCAAAAATGCAGCGCCAAATATTTTTATTTAAGTAATAAAAACCCGAGACCATTGCTCGCGGATACTTATACGTTACGATATTTAACGTAGGCAGGCACTATATATAAGACTCTAAGGCTTAGGTGATAATTTCCTTGTGCTATCAGCGCTAATCTTATAACGACTATTTTAAAGTTCATCCAGCAGTGTTCGCTCCCACATGTTTTTAAAATGCTTTTGTTTTGAGGCACTCATGGACTGTTAAGGCTGCCGAAACAGAGTGATTGATGTCAGCCGCGGTCAACGTTTTCAATAGTAAAGAATTCGTGAGCAAGGATCCTTCACTGCAGTCGGATTATCGAGTACGTCATAATGTGGAAAAGTAGTAGTTTTTCTACGTGGGCTCAGAAGATTGAAGTGATAGAGTAGGGCGCTAACTGATTATGGGCTTTGAAGTACCGAAGCACTAGTTCGGACTTGCAGACACGGCGCACCTGAAGAGCCAAGAATAATATTGACTACTGAGGATTCTATAATGAGACACGTGGGCGAAAAAAATGTTTATTTTGTTGGAAAATCGCGTTCTAGGTTCTTGTCTGTTTTATAATCTGCCTACAGCTTTCATGTTTAACTATAGCAGCGCTGAAGTAGACGCGAAATTACTAAAACCTGTGGTGTAAGCACGACAATTGGCATAAAATGAGCACAATTTAGCTATTTTCACGACGGCAACAAAATTGAACGGCGGTGTTTCCCGCCATTGCAGTACTGAAGGCAGGAAGAGGACGCCTTTTGTTTCAGACGCATCATCCGGCCGTTTAGTATTGAGAAAATCAGTCAGAAACTACTTTCCTTTTCAGCTCCAAGTAGCAGCATTTCCACTGACACTTTACGTCGCTGGATGCGCATACGTCTTGGTTTATCATTTTCATGCGGCCTCTGTGTTTGTGCATCCCATTATTGTCCATACCCTCGTCGCATCACAAACTTTGGTACGAATACGCTGTACTATACGCAGAGGGCAGCATTATTATTTTGGTTGAAATTGATAGTTGCGACTGGGATTCAGGCTTGTTAAAAGATTGTAGTCTCATCATAGAGAGACGACATCCTAAACAGTAGTAATTTTTTATAATCAGACGTTTTACACAATGCGCACCTTTTCCCACTCCATAAAAAGAATCGTAGGGAGTAAAATAAGATAATTCTCAGCGCTCTCGTCTGTATATATAGTTGTGACAAATGGCGTGCAAAAACATCAGGGTATATTTCAAATGCAAGACTTTCTAGAATGACCAAGCAGGACAGGCGAAAACTAACAGATTAAAAAAAGAAACTTGCAAAAGCCTCTCTAATCTGAAATATTTAGCCACCTAGCACAAAGATTAAGAAAACAGTTTTGCTCTAGAGCATGTCCCGTTAACACCGCCAAAACTTCAGGGTACGTGTGTTTTGCATTTCGCCTTCATCAAAGCCCTTTTGTCATTGAGCCAATACGGCGTGTGTACAGAAAAGAAGCAAGGAAATTATAGGTGATCCATTCGCAAACAGCAGCATATGAAGGGGTGGCATTCATACTGAGAAGCTTAGTGAGAAGTGGCCCTGCCTGTATCTTTAGCAACAACCAGAAAAGTAATCCAGACATGATGCAGGATTCAAGAATTCCATGACTAGAGTTATGCAGCATGGATTCGTATTTTCATTAATTGTCATAATCGTGTTTTTACTTCCTTGTTGTCGTTTAAGTTATCTTTGATGACATATGAAACCGTGTCCTAAATGTTTTGCTTCCAGAAAGCCGGTCATCGATGGAGTTCATTGGCCAGTCTACAAGAGCAGGGACCCCGTTGCGCTTTGGCTACAACCAGGCAATTATTCTTTGCATCGAAATATTGGCCACAAGAACTGTGACTTCTGGAGAAAACATTTGATTTCAATTCTTGAATGATGCTAGGAACCCAGTCGCTTTGATGAAAAAAAATAAAAATGCTTCAGATGGATCTCGCATACCCCATATACCAGGTGTTTCAGGGAGGACTAAATAAATTTAAAAAATAGGCTTTTTTAGGTAAAAATATTGCTTCTGCGGAATAGAATTACCAGTGTTGGAAGACACCAGAAAACAGCTGAATCCTCGCAAGTAGGAAGCTGGTTAACTGATTGCTTATAATGGATATTTTAACTGTCACAGTTAAGCAGCTTGTTGCAATTAGAGATTTGTAGCCGGTCGTTAGTTAAAATCATATCAGGTTTTAGAATTTATAGAGCGCGATTATCCTCAGCGCTGTGGACCAGCAAACTCGGGCAACATCGTGCCAAAATACATCCGCTTTTGAAAAGCGCGCAGGCAAAGAAACCTTTCCAGTGCACGTAACTAGTCAACAAGCCGAAATTTGTATATTTACAGCGCCAAGGATAAATATAGTTTTCAAAATTGGCAAGACTGATTTGGCCATTACTACCGACCGGCTAAAGATCTCTAATTGCATCTAGGTGCCTAACTCTAATTGTTAAAGAGATAATTATTAAAAGTTAGTTAACCAGTTTGCTACTTAAGACAATTCACCGGTTTTCTGGTGTCCACCATTACTTGTAATACTATGCTGAAAAAGCCATATTTTTACCACAAAAACCTGTTTTTAAGAAATACTTAAAGTTTTGCCTGAAACACCTGGCATATGCTCAGCAACTACGGACACGAAGGCGCCGACGATACTGTTCCCGCTTCGTTTTTAGTGATTTTCAGCTAAGACATAAGCACGCAGAAAATCTATTACACGTCTATGCGGTTGTGCCGCCTCTTTCCATCTCTGATGAAGAATACAGATTTTAATGAGAAAGATTTTAAGCGCAGTGGTAGCGAATTCAAACATCAAGCTGACTAACGGAATTGCAAGCTTTGCCCACCGACTGTTATAATGGTCCTCACCGTCAATAACTGACTTCAGGCTCTTCATCGCGTCAACCAGCGTCAGCCGTATACTGGGTGTTGCAGCGAATGTTTCCGAAAATTCGTAAAAATAGGGAAAGATACAGCGCGGGGGGAACAAGATGTAGTCTGTATCATTTCGCTACGTCACACCAACCGGCCCGAAGCGTCAGGTTAGCGAAAAATGTGGAGTTAGTAATGAAAAAAAAGAACTGTTCAAGAATAAGCCGCCAATTTGGGTGTACGTCAGTTAAATAAAAAAAACATCATTATTATAAGCTAACTAAGGAAAAACGGAGTCCTTAAATTTTTAATTTGCTCAATCTAGCGGTTAGTGCCAGTGGAGATTCTAAGCCATGGACAGACGATGACATATTAGTTTCTGTAGAGAAGAACAGACAATTCTCTAAAGATATGCAGAGCGAAGAAAACTGGTGCTTTCTTCCGCAGGAAATCGAAACTGAGCTTGTTTGTGGCTACGAATTGGCAGTTGGCACTAACCACTAGACTTAATCATTTGATGCCCGAAAACTTATCAGGAAGAAGGAACTGATCCGGTGGTTGAGAGCCTAGCAAAATAATCTATTTCCGGTGCATGTACGCCTAGAAAAATAAAGACAGAAAAAGAAATCGCATCATAATCCACGACTGGGAGCTGAACCCCCGGCGCCGCGAACAGATCGGCTTCAAAGGCCGCAGCACGAGAGCACTCTACCGCCGCAGTTCTTTTTTCCTTTCGTGCATGATAATAGCAATATTAGTGTCGAGAAAGAAAATCTGAACAAGCTAATGCCAGAAAACACCAGGCTCTATAATACGAGCCCACCATACCCCTCTACGTTCCCACCTTCCCAGACATCAAAAGTCTCGGAGGCACACACATGCATCCAGATAGGGGAGCCAGCTAACCGGCTCTTCCAGGGCAGCATATACTCCCCGCATCACAGCACGTTTCTCACGGAACAAAGATTTCGATGACCGCGATGATTCGGTGTGGCGGTCCAATCATGCGGCTCTTCCAGAGACTAAATAGTCCCATCAATATAACTAGATCATATGGCACAGCTCTGTTTTTCTCCGCAGGAAAAAACGGGTAATGTAAGGTGCGATATCAATGTCCTTCTTAAGTGTTCGCTGTAATGTGGCCCAGAACAACATAACATAATTGCACAGAATGAAACAATGTCAGTGCTCTCTGGCGCATTGGACAGGTGACAATTCAGCGTCCACGGCAAGAACATCTCCTTAGCATGAAGCCATGCCTACACAGGCAGCGCGGATGTGTGCAGTTTAAAGAAGAATGTTTCGCGGCAGAAGAAATGACCATTCGCCTAATACGTTTTAACTGGTGTCAAGGAACTCCAGAAAAGGTTGCCGATACAACGGTACAGGAAACAAATCCTCTGCAAGTGCCTGAGTCATCTCCCACCCTGGAAAGGCTATGCAGGTAAGCTAAAGAAAAGCACACAGAGGAAACTGAAAGTGTCAGAAACTTCTTTAAGGAATCCCTATAAAGGCCCCTCACGAGCCGCAACCGAACACGCCTCGTGTTAAACTGCACCGTACTATCTCTAGAAAGACGCATTCTGTCACTTCTTATAAACGCAAAAACCAGTAAATCGAATGCGGTCCTGCATTATGTAAGCAGAAAATTACATGTGAGAGCTCCTTGCTTTTGGCGTACCCGTTCTTAAATAGTACCGACAAGTATCCACTGTTGCTCCTGAGCAACATCATTGTTTACGCGCCATTCGAGACGGGACTGTAAACTTTGTCTCAGTTCTCCTTCACTCGAAATGTTGCCTGTGTCATAAATGGTGTGTTGCACATAGTCATTAGTTGAAAAAGCGCGCAAAGTTTTGGCTAGTAGACAAAAAAATCAAACCTTGCGTAGTGGCGTGCTCGCGGACTCTCGGAGGCCGAAAAGTGACCTGCTCTAGAGCATGAAATGAATTAATGCAGCTCTCTCTTCTTCAGTTGTTCAGTGACAGGCTCCTTCAAATTTATGTAAATGGCTGCTAATTGAAAGCGCGTGATGCGCCACGAAAAAATATATACATATATTTTTCGAGTTTTCGCACCAGAGCAACACTGTGCATTAAATGCATCAAGGTGAATTAGTAAATCTTAGTTATTACCTACTAAAACTGTGATTTCACATCTAACTGACGTCCATCGCGCCTGACAGTATGTTCCTAAAAAGATTATTCTATTCGAATCACCAATTTATAGTGAAAGGGGGTTTGTACACAAATAGGTCAGGGGAAAGAGTTCACGGCGGGCGACACAAAACGGCGAGCAGTACGGCGGGCAGCGCCGATGGCCAGTCCAAAAACCAAGCGATGTCGTGCAACGCGACGACGCTTCGTCTTTCATCGGCGCCTCGTCTTCATCGGCGCCTGGTCAGTGTTCTGCCTATGCGGCATCAGGCGCGGCCGTCATGGTTCGCTACAACTGGCCCGGCAACGAACAGGAGCCACCCTGGCGACCTACGGCGAAGACAAGAGGAGCGGGTCGTAGTAGGTCTTAGGCGGCTGACGTGACGGTTTCTCGGCCGCGATGGCGCAAGTCCGAAGAGGGGTTGAGGGGCTCCACGATGTAATCCACAGACGACGTTTGCTGGACGACGCGATAAGGGTCGTGGTGTTCTGTACGGAATTTTGACGACAATCCTGGTGGTGTGCCTGGAACCCAGAGCCAAACTAGGGATCCCATCGGAAAAACCTGTTGCCTGTTATCGTTATCGTGACGATGCTTTTGGCAGCCTTGGGATGCCGAGGTAAAAGAGCGCGCCAACTGGCGGCATTCCTCCGCATGCTTTGCGACTTCGGAGAGGGGCGCTCACTCGGAGGCGTCAGGAGTATATGGCAAGATAGTATCCATCGTGGACGACGGCTCACGTCAATACAGAAGGAAGAAAGGGGTAAAACCGGTGGTTGACTGCGTGGCGGTGTTGTACGCGTACGTCACGAAAGGAAGGACAGCGTCCCAGTTGGTCTGATCCGCTGCGACGTACATCGTGAGCATGTCTCCGAGAGTACGATTGAAGCGCTCGGTTAGCCCGTTAGTTTGGGGACGGTAGGCAGTGGTGGTCCGATGTACGATGCGACATTCGGTAAGCAGAGCTTCAATGACGTGGGAAAGGAAGACGCGGCCTCTGTCACTTAGGATCTAGCGCGGCGCGCCGTGGGGAATAACAAAATGATGCAGCAGGAACATCGCAACTTCGCGGGCAGTATAGGAGCAGGAAGGGCAGCTGTCTCGGCATACCGGGTGAGGTGGTCGACGCCGACGATAATCCAGCGGTTCTCAGAGACCGTACAGGGAAGCGGGCCGTAAAGGTCAGCGCCAACACGATCGAAGGGACGTGCCGGGCAAAGGAGTGATTGCAATGGGCCGGTCACACGAGGAACAGAGGTCTTCCGCCGCTGACACGCGGTGCAAGATCGGACATATTTCCGAACATAAGCGTACATGCCGTGCCAATAGTAACGCTGAGAAAGTCTTTTGAATGTTTTCGGCACAGCAGTGTGCGCACACTGAGGGTCGGTGTGGTAAGATGCGCAAATTTGAGATCGTAAATGGCGGGGAATCGCGAGAAGCCACCGCCGACCATCAGGCATGTAGTTGCGGCGGTATAGAAGGCCGTCCCGGAGGGCAAAGTGCGGAGCTTGACGCCGTAATGTTCTTGAAGGCGCAACGTTTTGTGACGAAGACACGGCGACTATTAGGGAAGCAAGCCACGGGTCTTTCCGCTGCTCCGCAGGCATATCAGCGATGGTAAGAGACGAAAGCACGGGATCTGTCGTCGAGGAGCAGGCAGCGTCGCTGGGAATGGGAGACCGAGACAAAGCATCGGCGTCCATGTGCTTACGGCCGGAACGGTAGATGACGCGGATGTCAAACTCTTGAGGGCGAAGAGCCCATCGAGCGAGGCGACCGGATGGATCTTTAATAGACGATAACCAGCAGAGCGCATGGTGGTCCGTGACGACGTCAAACCGGCGACCGTACAGATAGGGCAGGAATTTCGTTAGTGCCCATACAATAGCTAAACATTCTTTCTCCGTGATGGAATAGTTGGATTCAGCTTTGGTGAGCACGGGACTCGCATAGAGACAACTACGTATTCTTCAAACCCATCTTTTCGCTGAGCCAAGACAGCTCTGAGGCCAACGCGACTCGCATCCGTGTGGACCTCGGTAGGTGCTGTTGGGTCATAGTGTCGGAGTATTGGCGGGGAAGTCAAAAGATGGCGCAGGGTAGTGAACGCTTCGTCGCACTCGGCCGACCAGCCAGACATGTCATTGTTTCCGCCAAGTAGCTTCGTCAGTGGCGCAATGATCGACGCGAAATTGAGTACGAAGCGCCGGAAATAGGAACACAAACCTATGAAGCTTTGAAGTTGCTTGAGCGACAGAAGTTTAGTAAATTGCGCCACAGCATGGAGCTTGGCGGGGCAGGCAGAACTCCCTCCTTGGAGACGATGTGCCCCAAGATGATCAGCTTCCAAGCGGCAAAGTGGCACTTCTTGGGATTCAGCTGCAGGCCGGTGTCAGTCAGGCAAGTGAAACCTGTCGTAAGCGTGCGAGGTGAGTGGTGAAATCGGCGGAAAAGACAAGAATGTCGTCCGAGTAGCAGATGAATATCTGCCATTTGAACTTCCGCAAGATATTATCCATCATCTTTTCGAAAGTGTCGGGCGCGTTGCACAGACCGAAGGGCATCACATTGAACTCGTAGAGGACATCGGGTGTAACAAATGCTGTCTTTTCTCTGTCAGGTGCAGCCATCGGTACTTGCCAGTAGCCGGAACATAGGTCAAGGGTAGAAAAGTACTCAGCGCCTTGGAGGCAGTCAAGACCGTCGTCGAAGCAGGGAAGAGGGTAATGGTCCTTGTGGGTAATTTTGTTGAGGCGGCGGTAGTCGACACAAAATCGGATTGAGCCATCTTTCTTCTTTAGAAGTACTACCGGCGAAGACCAAGGGCTGTGAGACGGACGGATGACACCACAGTGTAGCATGTCCTCAACTTATTCATTAATCACGCGGTGCTCTGCTGCCGACACACGATATGGCCGCTGTCGAAAAGGCGGATGAGAACAGGTCTTCTATGCAATGAGCGACGTTGGAAGTGCGGCCTAGAGGAGTGTGGGCGACGTCGAAAGCGGAGTGAAGCGTGTGCAGAAGGACTGAGAGCTGCGTCCGGTGGGCGGAAGGAAGAGCGTCGTCGATGGCGGCTTAGAAGGCGGTGTCGGGCAATGGATCAGGTGCCGAATCGGAACGAAGAGCGTTGATAGAGGAACGGCGGGAGGTCATGGGGCATCCAGGTGGGCAGGTTGAATTGAACCAGGAGATTCGCCACGTAGCAGGGTAAGCGGGCAAGAAGATGGATTATTGATAAGCATCTTCGTGAGACCTCCGTGAACATCGAGAACAGCAGACGGCAGCGGCAGATTTTTGCGGTGGACAAAGGAAGAAGACGGCGTAAATAAAACGGTGACGGCCGGCGTGGCAGAACACGAGAAGGATACAAGCGCTGAAGCCTCCGGAGTGATATGGACGTATTCAGTGACGGTGAGCTTCTGCGGACACACGAAATGGAGGACATCAGCCAGTTCGTCACACAATGTAGAAAATTCTACCTCAGCGCGGGCGCAGTTGATCACGGCGTTATTTTTTGACACGAAGTCCCACCCAAGAATCACGTCGTGGGAGCAAGACGGCAAGACCAAGAATTCGACACTGTACAAAATGTCAGCGATGACAACCCGCGCTGTGCATGCGGCCAAAGGTGCGATTCTCTCTTCGGTTGCAGTGCGAAGCGACAAACCAGAAAATGATGTCACTTTCCGTAGGCGACGGCACACAGTCTCTCATCAATCACTGACACAGCAGCACCCGTGTCGACAAGCGCGGACACAGACAGACCGTCGACAGACACCACTAGAATGTTCGTGGGAGAACGATGAGGCCTTGAACTGTTCGAAGAGCACGCAGTTCTTGCCTCTCGAACTGCGGAACTTAGTTTCCCTCGTCAGCGGACGTAGGGCGACGGCGCACAGGCGACAGTGAACGGCGACGTGGGGACGGGGATCGACGGGTCGTATACAGACGCTCGTCGGTGGCGTACGCTTCCGGAGGTGGAGTAGCCCGAAGCAGCTGGGGTGAGCCGGCAGAAGGCGCAAACGCTGGAGAGGTGACCATGTGGCGACGACAGAGGCGGGCCATGCGGCCGGGGAAACCGCACGAAAAGCATAGAGGACGATTGTCCTCTGTGTGCCAAGGGCTGTGATGTGGCGAAGAGGGAGGATGAAGCAGGGCCGCTGGTGGGACCGGTGCCGGACGCAGGACAGGCTGACTGGGTGGAAACGGCACAGGCTGAGGCCGCGCAGTCACGGCGGCGTACGTCAAGGGCGCCGCCACAGGAGTGGAGGGGCTATAACGTTCCGCGGCTTCGGCGTACGACAAAGGAGGGACTGGGGCTGGAAACTTTGGGCATGGTGATGACCGGAAGCGTACGGCTTCGAAGCTGCAGGGCGTCAGCAAATCCGCACCTCCACCAAGTGAAAGGGGGCTTGTGCAGAAATAGGTCAGGGGACAGAGTTCACGGCGGGCGACACAAAACGGCGAGCAGTACGGCGGGCAGCGCCGACGGCCAGTCCAAAAACCAAGCGATATCGTGCAGCGCGACGACGCTTCGTCTTTCATCGGCGCCTCGTCTTCATCGGCGCTTGGTCAATGATCTGCCTGTGCGGCATCAGGCGCGGCCGTCATGGTTCGCTACAATAGCAATATTTAAAAGCGCTCGATGAAACGTCCGGTATACTGGCCACAAATGCGAGCTCCGTACCCTGGGGCTAATCAGCACACTAAGTTCACATGCAGAAGACCAAAGCGGCTGCGATGTTTTTCCTCGTGGTTTTGAAGATGGATGCGACAAGAACGCCAGAAGAAGAAAATGAGATAGGGTGCTTTCGGTTCAGTAGATTAAAAACGCCGACCATGGGCAAAAATTTGAAGTACCTCCCACTGTAGTCACCATAGCTGATTACCTTCGAAAAATTAACACCTCTAGACTAACGCAAGTATAACAACTCTGCAGTGGCGCTGGACGTCGCGAGCGGCGATATTTTCTAAATTGTTGCTAGAATGAACAGACCTTGGGCATGTGCCCCTGTGCTCCCTGTAATAGCTTGCGTGTAATGCGTGTGTATAATCGCTGAAATGTAAAATAAAAATTTCAAACTCCTAAACTCTCTTTAGGAAGCGGAACGAAATAACATTAGAAGACACTTAGCCCTCAATCGCAACTCTACAAGCACCATTGCATAAGCACGCATCTATCTTGGAGCCTCTTTATTTCTCAGAAGCGCTCCTTCAACGCCACTCGCCCCTCCACTCCCCCCCCCCCCCAAAAAAAAAACAACACACATTAAACACCCTGTAACGTGACTCGATGTGTCGACAGGGCAGTGAAAACTTTCCACACGATCTCATTGCTGCGCATCTTGCAACATCCCGCCAACCCATCGGCTGCATCCGCTTCGTATGCGTGGCCCTAAAATTAGCAATGTGTTCAACTGGGACAAGTACAGAGAGCACCTAGAACGTGTTTCTGGTGATGTTGTTGACGAAATGATTTCTAGTAAGCTAGCAGCAACTACGGCGGTCAAGTTACCTGATCATTTTCCGGCCCCGGATTTAAAACTCGGGAACCTTTGCGCAGCGAGAAGAAGGGCGGAGCGCCAACTCGTGCGGAAGAAGGACGACAGGCAACTGAAGACGACCTTCAATAGGCTGAATTCTGCTATTAGACGGCACACGAACAAGCTGTACAGGTCGCAATGGGCCTCATTCTGTGCTAGTTTGACTGTGTTCTCACCGATAACAAGAATATGGCGAGTTATTGGCAGCCTTGCTGGAGAATCTCGCCCTTCGAAGCCTTTTGAAGCTCTTGCAATACGCAAGGAAGAACCTATTGTGTGCTTGGCAGAGGAATTTGCAGAAGCACTTGTACGTGCTAATTCTGGATTGGATATATATATATATATATATATATATATATATATATATATATATATATATATATATATATATATATATATATATATATATATATATATATATATATACATAGCCTAGCTATAACACATCCAGGTCTATCATGGACGTCCTGTTCACGCTTAGGATGCTTCAGACGGCGCTCATTGGCCAGCGGGGCCGGTGTGCACCAGGTCCCAGAGTACAACGCGGAAAGGTATGTGATGTTCGCTTCCTTCAAGAAGACAGGAGCCCTTCACGGTACAGTTCAGCACATTGTCTACCCGACTGGAAACCAGACATGCAGAAGGGAGGCTGCTCGCCTTCTTTTAACAGTTCTGCAGGACACTGATCTTGTCTCTAAATGGGGCGACAGCAGAAACGGACTATGGTCTACTGTGATTGAATGTGTGCACAGATTGTGACTTCTGGAGTAGATTATGTTCTACTGGGAGTGAATGTGTGCATAGATGGTGAATGCGGGAGTGCAATATGTACTATTATAAGTGACTGCGCATAGCGGGGCAGATCCGACAGGTTTTACGTCATTATTAAGATATAAGTGGCTCTACGGTGGAGCAATTGCCAGCAGAATGAGCAAGGCTATTCCCACCTGTAGCATACAACAACTCAACTCAACTAAACTCAGCTCAACCCATCGGCTCTCCGTGTCGGAGGTTATACCCCACTCTCATTGGTTTACTGGGGTGTGGCGTTGTGACTTCTATCGAACTATACAGTATTAATGTGGCAGCCCACTCGGCGTCTACTCCCAACTTCAGCTGTAACGTTGTCGCGATAAAGAAGGAAGGGCCCGGGCCGATCGACTGGGACGAAGCGGGCCGCTATCACTGCAACGTGCGAATGGAAGAGAGTTAAACTGATCGGGAGGCGAGAGAAAGAGATGGAACAGACGCACGCTGCAGAACCACCTGTGTGCCCCCCTGTGTGCTGGTGATGTCATAGTAGGGTAGAAAACCCCAAGGGGGCCGCATATTCCGCAGCCTTCCACTACGGCGCTTATTTCTCTTTTCTTTCCTTGCGTCCACACAGAAGTGAAACAGTTATTGCGGCTTTCATTTCCTCAAATCTCCTTTGAATTCGATGGAATTCAAGCTGACATCGAGGCAAAACCCTGGCGCTGTCTGTAAAGAAATGTAATGATTTGTCCAGAGAGTTGTGACGTCATCAAGGTCGCGTGACATCAAGGAACCAATTACACGATGACGACAAATTTCCAAATCTAGGCTGCGGCAGTATCGACATCGCATACCGGAGAGGCCACACGTAGCAAGGAGATTCGATTCCACCAACTCAGAGTCAGTAACCAACGCGGTAGCACCACTGAGCCACTGCGGTCGGCCAAGGCAAGACACCGCAGGTTGTGCATGCCATCTGAGGTCTACGCAATGGCGACCCAGATGAGCTGAGCAGAATAGTCGCGGCGCGTCTATAAACCATTTGCAAAGCACAGCTGGCACTGTTGTTTACTGTCATTCACTCAGGGTTATCATCCTGCGCACGTCTATTTTATTCAAATGTAGTGTACTCTGTAACACATTGTGGCCTCGTATGTGGAAATCCGACCTTCAACTGGCTTTAACGGCGGCACCTCGTGGATGCAGCCGTCGTTGCAACATCAAGTCTGGTATAGTTAATGCGGGTAGCTGCGCAAACACAAGCTGTCGCAAGTGCCCGAACGCGTGAAGTTCCTCGTTTATCAGGTCTCAGTGTCAGCCCTCTTAAGCGTGGTTTTCTTTATTTTTAATTTTGTTTTGATCCTGAAAAGCGTGAATAATTGGCAGGGCAATATAAAAAGACACCGAGAGCTTGCAGCAGGACTGACGTGGGCACGGCAGCCGTCGACCCATACAACGCAATTTTCGCCTTCCAGGTACGTGAGACATTATTTTAGACTTCTTTCATAAATGTACTGGAGTGCATATTTTATGTCGCATTGAGAACCCTCAAGTCATGTTGCAAAAAAGCGAAGATGCTCCAATTAGAGCAGTTCCTGTAGTTTATTTAAAACTGAGGAATTTTCAGGCCGAACGAACCACGGAAATTTTCCTCTTTGCCAAAGGTCTCATTCGTTATGCTAACTGTTATATAGACCCGTCGCAGCGTTTGGAGACTTTTGTTGATGCGGAAGCAGAATTTTAGTGCGCAGAACGCCTCATGAGTGAAATCCGGAACGCTTCACACCACTTTAAAACCATTAGAGCATAACGACGAGGAAATTAAAAGTGCGAAAAATTTGCCCTTTAGGCTAACAAGTAAGGGCTTTCAAATTCAGAACAAGAGCGGCAATAAAATAATGCTTCAATTTGGTGATATCAACGTTAATTGCCTCCATGTTTCTTATTTCGGAATATAAAACATCCAATCTTTTTTTTTTGTTTTCAGTTGCCTCTTATGCACAGGAAATCAAATCTTCACCAGGATGCGCCCTTTGCTGAAGTACAGTTTGGTGCTCTGTTTTCTGAAGCTAATGGACGCTGGTGAGTCTCCAGTAGTTTCTATCAAAAACGGAGACGTGCAAGGCCGCGCCGTAGAAGTGCTCGGGAAGACGGTCGAAGTGTACATGGGCATACCCTTCGCCCGGCCACCTGTCGGCAATCTTCGGTTTAAGGATCCTGTTCCAGCCGATCCATGGTCCGGTGTGTACAACGCCACGTCACCCAAAACTGCTTGCATTCAAAAGATCTTCAGCACAGACTTTGCGCCTTATGTCGACCAGTCAGAGGACTGCCTCTACATCAATGTGTGGACACCAGCGAGCTCGAGGCCACTCAAGGCAGTCCTCGTGTGGATACACGGTGGTGGCTTCACATTTGGCTCGGCTTACCAGCACTGGTACGACGGCTCTGCGCTGTCTGCAGACTACGACGTCGTGGTGGTAACCTTCAATTACCGTCTAAATATCTTCGGTTTCCTTAACGCCGCTGTACCGGAAGCACAAGGAAACATGGGGCTCATGGACCAGAACCTGGCGCTGCGATGGGTTCATGACAACATTCGAGCGTTCGGGGGTAACCCGTCAAAGGTTACCGTGTTCGGTGAGAGTGTCGGGTCGTTCAGCGTTAGCGCCCATATTCTGTCTCCCCTGAGCAGGGGCTTATTTCAAAGAGGGATTTTAATGAGCGGCGTTTACGACACTGATGGCCTCATAGATTCAACCTTTGAAAGCTTGACGAGGGGCAACAAAGTTGCCGAGCTTCTCGGCTGTGCTTCCGTGTACAAAGACCTCTCCTCCTATCCTGCAGAAGTCCTCGAGTGTCTTCGTTCGAAGCCGGCGGAGGAGCTTTGTGACGCCACTTACAACGTCTCGGCAACCAAAGTTTACAATTTCATTCCTTCGCATCCAAATGCGTTCTTTCCCGAGCGCCCCACAGTTGCATTAAGATCAGGCCATTTCGGTAATGTCGACGTCATGCTCGGAGTAAATGCCAATGAGGGTAACTTCATAATCATGTCTTTTCCTGACAGCCGCATTCTATCAGAGGACCTTGAAGACATTAGCGAGGACGAGCTGAGGAGAGTCCTGCGCTTTGTGGCACTTTCTTGGCTTCCTGACAAGTTTGCTCCTACACTGGAGACTTACGTGAACGATACCACCAAAGCCGATAAGCGGACTTTAAGGGAACTGCACACTGAATTTATAGGAGACGCCCAGTTCTTCTGCCCCAGCAAGTTTTTCGCGGAGGACTATTCTGGGTGGGGTAACTCGGTTTACTTTTCAGTATTCGGCTACAGGTCGGCTAAGTTTCCATTCCCGAAGTGGACTGGGGTGCCGCACACAGCCGATATTGTCTACTACTTCGGAGTTCCGATGCTGACCCCCGAGTTCTTCACCGACGAAGACCGAGACTTCAGTAAGATTGTTATGAAAGCAGTCACAAGTTTCGCCAAGACGGGGTAAGTATTTTTCAATGCTGTACAGTACTGTCGTTGCCAGAAGCCACCAGGCAACGCGCTTTGCTTCTCAGACGAAAGTAGAGCGAGTAGGGCACCCAAAACAAGAAAAGCTCTTGAAAAGTTCTGCAGATTTTGAACATAGGGCTGCCATAAGCGCTCCACAACACTCCTCGGAAGCAGACAAAGCTGCCTGGTTACTTGAGGCAAAGACGTAACTGTGATCAGCATTTCATATTATCTTATTGCATGCAAAGCTTTGCCGGGTTTGAACTTTTGTCTAGAAAGGAAGTATATTATGCGCTCAACTAAAACTAAAGGCAGGTTGAATAGCGAAATCTCTCAATTATAAACGTTTCAGAGTAGCGCGTATCGATGCTGATGCGCTTAAGAAATTTAAACGATGTTGGAAATGAAATTTTAGTATACCACGTGAACACCGCCAATTCGCTCAATAGATTGCTTTGTACACACATCCCCACCGTAGTCGAGCCTTTTATTAAGGCACTTTATGAGGGACCGCTATCATCGGTATTTATGATACATTCCTCGTTTAGGTTCGTTATTCTATTTCTTATCAATGACGCTGGAGATTTGGTGCTGTGTTACTCTTTACCCTCTTTACCCAAACGTCCCATGAATGTGCACTGCATTTGCTCCCGACATTACGTACACCCAGAACATGAGGCTAAGATTTCGAGGGAAGTTACCTTGCAATATCAGTGTTCCTCAAATGCTTAGCGATAAGAGACTACTGCAGGAGCAAATGTCCGCTCAATTCTAGTTTGGGAGTTTGTTTCCTACAAACGAATATCGGAGAAATGCTATGAATTAAAGAGGAAGAGGAAGAGAAACGGCAGGGAGGTTGACCGGAAAAATAATCGGAGCTGGTGCAGCAACGACGCGATGCTCGCCGCCTAAAGTGAAACCTTACACACACAACGTGTGCACTCAGGGCATGTGCTTCATCGCACTTCATTCTACAGCCGCCCCCACCAGTTCTTCCTCCCTGTCGTTTTGTGCAGCTAAGCGACAAAAAACCAACTGATATACGTCGGCCATCATCTACCCGCGCGGCATCGTCGTTTCGACACCGAATTACAGAGCAAGACGTCAATCTGCCGCATGGCTCCATCGTTATGTACGTTGACGCAAGCATCCAGGGCTGCGTAACAACAACGGTAGTTTACTGTCCTTGCAAGTCTGCCCTGAACAAAACATCAATGTTTCGTCTCTCAGAACCACCTTCCTCCTCCTGTGCGGAGATGCTTGCGGTTCAAGAGGCACTTTGCTCTGTGGCCGCCGTTCCCATGCTACCAACGGCCCGCATCGTCATTTGCACCCACGCTCTTCACGTCACACGCCTACTACGACGAGTCAGTCGCACTCCAGAAATCTGCCAAGACATACATTTTCTAGCGGCACGCATCCCGCAGCAAATCCGTATTGAGTGGGTCCCGCGTGACCTCCTGAGCGCACAAAGCCGCGCAGATTCTGCGACCCGCCTTTCGACCCCAACCTTGTCTTTGCCTCGAGTCCTCACTCTGGATGACACCACCCTCCTTTTAACAAGAAAGGAACACCTCCGGCGCCGCACACGTGCTCTAATCCCTCCGTGTGCAATAATCCTCCCCCGTGGTCTTACCCGTGCAGAGGTTGCGCTTCGGAGGATACGGGTCGGGTTTGCCCTAACTCCAGCTGTGACACGCAAGTGGCCGCATTTCAAAGATTTTTATACCCGCCCCGGCTGTCCAGTCTGCAATATGAGAGACTGTGAGGCGGATATCCGCCACCTTTTGTGGGTTTGTCCGGCGCTGAAGCCTACGAGAATTCGGCACCTGGCGGCGGTGGGTCTCTTACCGGGCAATCCGGATTCCTATATTGCCTGGACACAGGGTCCGTGTCATCGTTCACTACTTGATTTCATTAGATCAGCCCACGTTTTTTCATTTATTTAAGCATCTTACTTATCTCTCATTTCATAATCTTTATGCCCTGAGGCAATAAACATCGCCTGAAAAAAAAATCGGTTTGCTACCTTGCACAGGGGGAAAAGGGTGAGGGGATAAAAAAATGAAGGAGAAAGGAGAGTAGCAGGAAACTAAGTCACTATGAAAACGTCAGCTATCCTTCGGTTAAGTCACAGCCTATCGTGCATGAAAGAAGTTCTCAAAAAGCGGAGCAGTGCCTTGGACAATCGCAACGGCCAGTGGACGAGAATCTTCATTTCCGTCAGTGGGCGTGGATCTATAAGCTCCAGCCCACGGCAGAGAAACGCTCGTTCGGCGCTGTAGGCAGGACATTCACAAATAATGTGGCCTGTAGTCTCGTCACACCCGCAGATGGCACAGGCAGGGCTATCAGCCATTCCACAGGCGACACGGCAAAGTTGCTTCACCTCGTGGTAGGCCGGATGGCAGCCGGAGCTTCAGATCTAGGTCCAAAGATTTTAAACGGGAATTCGAAAATTGTCCCGAATTCCACGCGGCAAGCGTGTTGTTCCGCGAAAGTGCACGAAGCCTACCCCCTGCGTCTGATCTCGAAATGGGGATCGACACAGAATCGCCGTCGTAGTGACTTCGTCCGCGCGGAGATTGCCTGCTATGCCGCTGTGTCCCAGTAGCCGTTGGTAGATAATGTCGCGCCCTTTATTGATGGCAGAGTGATGTAGTTGTCGGACCTCCGCGACCAGTTGTTCATGGGCTCCATGGCGAAGAGCAGCTTATAAGCCTTGGAGGGCTGCGTTGGAATCGATAAAAGTGGACCACTGCTGACGGCGCTGCCGATTGATCTGTTCCACGTCGGCACGAAAAGCGGTGAGTTCTACACCGGCCAAAGTAGTCTTGTGAGCTTTGCTAGCTCTGATTTCTGTAGTTCTTACGGGGATGACCACGGAGCCCGAGGAACTGACGGGGTTCGCTGAGCCGTCGGTGTAGACGGGTACCCGGCCCGCATAGTGCTCGTGGAAATATTCAAGAGTAACTTGTTTCAGTTCTGTTGGCGATAAATTGATCTTCTCTCTGCTACCAGATATTGAAAGAAGCACACGGGGATTGCGCAGGCTCCAAAGTGGCGAGGACGGTCAAGAGGCGAGTGTGAACTGGGATGGCTAAATGGCGCGATGTGCATCAATGGTGTTTGCAAACGATGTGCCTGGCCTTGTAATTGGAAGACCGGCAAGATGGTGAGAGGTAACCCCGGAGAGGTGTCGAAAATGTGCCCTCAATGCGTCAGCTGTAATGTAGGTAGGGATCGGATACTCCTGGGCGACGAGTACAGTTGCGGCCGTAGAAGCACATTTCGGCAATCCTAGGCAGGTGCGGAGAGCTTGAGCTTGAAGGCTTTGTAGGCTTCGTGTTTGGTTTTTCGAATGTTTGCAAGTGCAGGGAGGCTGTACCGAAGAAATCTCATAAGGCGTTGTACATAAGCCATAAGGCGTTGTACAGCAACATCATCGACCGCACTGACATCCCCCGGATTGTCCCCCAAGAAAGGCGAGAACGTGAGCAATCGCTGTCAGTCTCTTGTTCATGTATGAAATATGGGGGTTCCATGATAAATTCCGGTTGATGATTGCTCCCAGAAGCTGATGGCTCTTTTCATAGGGTATTGCTGTGCCGATTATACATACGGTATCATGGGACATGTTCTTGCGTGTAAACGCAACAAGCGAGCACTTTTCGGTCGAAATATCTAGGCCTTGCAGGTGGAGGTAGGCCGCAAGAATAGTTGACACCTTTTGAAGTCTCGCTCGTCGAACTTGTTGGCGCGTAACTCCGGATGCCCAGATACAGATGCCGTCCGCAAAGAATGAGAGTTGCGTAGACTGTAGCAGTAAGTCGACAAGGCCTACAACTGTAAGGTTGAACAGCGTTGGGCTAAGCACTCCACCCTGTGGGACTCCGCAGGAAGTGAAATGAGAAGATATTCGTCCATACTGAGTCTGTACAGAGAGAGATCTGTTGGGTAAATAACTGCGTATCCAGCAGAATACGCGACCACCAAGTTCGGCAGCTTCCAGAGCGTCCAAACTAGCCTGGTGAGTTACATTGTCAAAGGCGCCCTTTATGTCCAGGACCAAAGCCGCGGTAAAACGCTTCAAATGTTTTTGCCGCTGGACGAATGACACCAGTTCCACCACGTCGTCAAATGAAGAGCGTCCACGTCGAAACCCGGACATTATAGCCGGATATATACGGTAGCGCTCCAGGTACACGTCAATAAGTGTAAGCGCCATCCTTTGCAGTACTTTGCCAAGGCAGCTAGAAAGTGCAATTGGATGGTATGATGTCAGGTAAAGAGGGGATTTCCCTAGTTCCAGGAGCGGAACTAGACGACTGCCCTTCCACTCGTCTGGAACTGTGCCCCCATTCCATGATTTGTTTTAATACTCCAAAAGTACACGCCTAGCTTCTTGCCCAAGGTTTGCAAGTGCAGAGTATGGCACACCGTCGGGTCCCGGCGATGATGACAGTCTGCAACCAGCCAGCGCGGCGTCAAGTTCTTCCACACAGAAGGGAAGGTCCATCCGAGAATCCTGAGAAAAAGGAACATCGCTGCACAGCAGCGTGGAGGATGGGGTAGATGGCCTTGCTAACCTAGCGCAGAAATCTCCGGCTACCTCGACCTCGCCACGTCGTTGGTAGAGTGTGAGAGACTTGAATAGGTGCAGCTGGCGTGGGGATGTTCGAAGGCCACGAACGTGAATTAAAGAGAATTACTCGTAATCTATGGGACCAGGCGCAAGGACATTCCTTCTGCAAAGCCAGCATCCTTGCAATCAATTGTATATATGAGTTCGTAAGTACGGTATCCTAACTGCAAGAGACACGGCACTGCAGAGTGCTCTTGAACAGTTTTGACTATTTAAGCTCTTTAATACGCAATGAAATCTCTGTAAATGGAAGTTTTTCAAATTCTTCTTTATCGATATGCTGCCACCGTGGTCTAGATTTAGACCGCCACGCTGTGTCCAGGAACCGAACAGATATATTCCGAAGAACCAGAACAAAACGCATGGCGTTTGTGTGCGAAAGCTGGCAAGAAGTG
Source organism: Amblyomma americanum (assembly GCA_030143305.2). Taxonomy (NCBI): domain Eukaryota; kingdom Metazoa; phylum Arthropoda; class Arachnida; order Ixodida; family Ixodidae; genus Amblyomma; species Amblyomma americanum. Next base: position 1,834 of record JARKHS020013085.1, on the reverse strand, counting down.
CTTTCGCTGTCATCATTAACATCATCAAGGCTTATTCGGCAATACTGCACAACTTCAGGAGTTTATTTGTTAGCTGCGTGTGTTGAATAAACAATCGTTTTGGTTCTCACATAGTTATAAAGATATAGAAAGCTTTCTTGCTCTAATTTATATTTATTCTGTACTTCCACCTTTATCTCTCCCGTCAACTTACATCTTCCTTCGTTCTCGTTCACTTTTCCAAATCAGGATGGTAGGTTATCGCGCCTCCGGAACTTGCATCTCCATCCCTCCGGCGATTGTATTCCTTACTACCTGTCGCTGCTGCTGATGACACGTAATTGGCTAGCGGCGCAGCAGTCACTTTCCAAGGGTCTCAGTCGGGCCTCAGCGGGCTAAGCTGACGGAAAACGTCGCCAGGCGAGATAGGCTTGACAAGGGTGCGCGGTTGTACTCAAGAAGAACGGCATGCAAGGGTTCCTTTTGGAACTCAAGTGGCAAAGATATGTAGAAAGGCACCGTATGAGATTTCGGTGCCTTATTAATACACTGCTATTTATTTTGGAGTTTCGACGACAATATAATATCATGATCATCATCAGCCTGACTACGCCCACTGCAGGGCAAAGGCCTCTCCCATGTCTCTCCAATTAACCCTGTCCTTTGGCAGCTAAGGCCACCGCAACCCCGCAAACTTCTTAATCTCATCCACCCACCTAACTTTCTGCCAACCTCTGCTACGCTTGCCTTCTATGAAAAATATAGACGGGGCCAATAAAGTCATCGAAATCTGGAACAAAAGACCGGCACTCTCGGAACGCCCAGACGTCTGCTGCATCCAGTTATTGCTAATGTGACGAGCGGTGTGTGCAAAACCAGGCTGAGGTGTTTTTGCTCTGGGCGTGACAGGAACCGCGTTCGTCACGGTGAGGTAGAGGCGCTGTTTTCCTCATGACGAGTAGCAGGGATTCAGGAAGATTGAAACAAAAAGAGGTCTTTCTGGGCACGCAGAATGCCTCTACCTCTGTTGTGCGTATCAGCGATGCTGAGGTTTCTTGGATCTTGGGGAGCTCCAGTATGGGCCGGTGGACAAGCGTGCTCGTCGGATGTTGACAAAAAAAAAAAGGAAGTGATCGCGTCGCTCGCGTCAAATACTTTTTTTTGTAGTGCCACGTGATTCACTTGGACCAAAGTCAGGAAAATTGGAACGTTCTGCTGGAGAAGGCGCAATTATGAAAGAGCTCATTGATGCCCTGGGGTAATAAATTTCGCATTAAAAAAATAGCTGTCGGGCTTGATCACACGACTTCTGTGAAATTTCAGTGCGGGTAGTTAAATTCTGAACAAGCTCAGGATGCGTCGAATGTGAATACCGTCGCAAGAGAGTCCATGATTACCGTTGCGACAAGGAAGTGGTTGTCTTTGTGTTTAATTTATAACAGCCTTTATAAAAGTGTATGTGCAGTATGATCAGCACAGCTAAAAGATATGGCGAGTAGCCTGCCGAATTTAGCGGCAGTTTTTATTCAGGGAATTTACGCACATCTGTTCTTATATATCCTTCAAACTTCTAAATGTACTGTGCTCCTGCCTCCAGAACGCCAGTCATCGATGGAGTTGAATGGCCAGCCTACACGCCAGAAGATCCAGCGGCGCTCTGGCTCCAGCCTGGAAATTATTCGTTGCACCGGAATATCGGGCAGAAGAACTGTGATTTCTGGAAGAAGTATTTAATGTGAGTTCCTGGATGGGGCAATAAACACATCAGTTTCTCGAAAGCAATTACAGAGTTTCATATTGATGATCACTGAGGGAAGACGAGCGCGACCCTTGCTGACTCTGTAAATTACTAGAA